>JAWRVZ010000973.1:0-49258 GCA_037043235.1 Rhodeus uyekii
TGGAATATGTAAGTTTCAGGCCTGCTATTATAAGAAACTACAGATAACAATTATTTGTTTTGAGAAATATTATTATAACCATATATATTCCCTACTATATTAAACAAATCATCAATTGAAAGGACACAGTGACCATTTGCGTTAGTTTTGTTTACAACTACTTTCGCAGGGCAATTATAAAATAATATAGCAGCTCCCGCAGAACAATTTGTTCCATCACCAAATATAGAAGTTTGTCCCACCCAACCCCATCCCAACGGTTAGTCCAAAATTTTTCATCTGATTCACTTGAGTGAGTTTCCTGTAGCATGTTTACCTTTACTAAATAAAATAAAAAACAGCTTTACGTTTCAGATGATCTCGATGTAGGCTATACTTCAACTCAACTCCACAACTGAGTGCTTGAATGTTGCATGCGTAAACGCGTGCGATTTTACGTTGCGTTGCCCCAGTACAAATGCCTGCGATTAGACATTACGTTCTTCAAGCTCAACATAAGCCTTTGTGGTGGGTTCAGTTGCTCGACGAATAAACATGTTAAAATGCTTTCATTTGAAGTGAACCTATTTCTAATGGCGGACTGAGCGAGGCTTCATAAAATACTGAAACATTCAAAGCAAATGTGCCATGTGTCGAGGCTTTGAATCTATGCCAACACCCGTCTCCACGGTGACGCCTATAGTGCTCAATTGCACATGCTATCTGAAACACATTTGAAAACAAGCCATTTAAAAAATAAAAATGTTGTATTTTTGTTAGTGTGGCGAGCTTTTAACATCCTCACCGTATAACTATAATATAATAATAACGAAAAATGAAAATGAATGACACAAATCACAATGGTCTCCTATTTGTTAATATGAATTGCTCTGCTGTGGAATGGCTTAGCCTACTCTTTTTATTTTCACGCACCACCCTTCGAAAAACTTGTGAAATGAGCAGAAGCTTCATTTAACCACAGTCGGATGCACAATGCAATGCACCACAGTTCGGAGCAGTGTTGCAAAATACGGTGGAGTTCGGTTATAGCCCCAGCTAACATTTTTTGGTTTCCAGAACGTTCTGTGAACCAAACATTAGAATGTTCCCCATATGTTCGCCTGGAAAGTTTTCTTTACAGAAAGAGAACATTCCGGAACGTTCGCGGTTGATTCCAGGTATGTTCGCGGTTGGTTCTCTCAACCTCTACATCTAGATATGCTTGTACACAAATAATCATCCTACAAAATACATCCTCTAAATTACTTATCGCTCAAAAACATTTTAATGAATAGAAAGTTATTACAAGTAACATTTATTGAAAATCTCTATATAATCTCAATCTCTTTGTAAAAACATACATACAAGCCATGAACATATTTAAACACATATTACACAATTGTTTTTAGAAAATGTAATCATGAACAAAGTCAAAGTGGATTTTATTGTCATTTCAGCCATATACAAGTAGTGAAACGAAACGTTTCTCCAGGACCAAGGCACTATAGAACAAAAACCTCTATACATCAGAGCACAAAGTGCAAACAGACAGTACAGACCATAACGCAGACATAATACACAGTAGGTACAGAAAAAAAACGATATACATAAAGTGCACGGTTTAATTTTGTCACAGTTTGATAGTAACAGTCCAAAAGTAGTGCAGCTTGTATGAGTTATGAGTTCAGCAGCCTGATACCATGGGGAAAAAAACTGTTGCAAAGCCTGGTTGTGAGAGACCAAATTTTTCGATACCGTTTTCCGGACGGCAGGAGGGTGAAAAGTGTGTGTGAGGGGTGTGTGGGGTCGTCCACAATGCTGGTGGCTTTGCGGATATAACATGATGTGTAGATGTCTGTGATAGAGGGAAGAGAGACATGAAAATTCTTTAAACACACATATACAAGCCATGAACACATTTAAACACATTTGTATTTAGAAAATGTTTATTATAAACATGAATATTTAAACAATATTTACACACAATGAAATGTGAAAAAAAACTTCATTTCCACATAATCTGCAAATCAAAAACAAAGAAACATACTTGAGTCAGACATATATAATATAAACAATTGACTAGTTTGGCTGAAATCTTGTGTTGTGACACCGATGTTCCTTGATCATGGAGTTCACCTTGGATCTCTTTAGAAGTCTTTCTGGGCTCTTTTGTTACCATTTGGATTATCCGTCTCTGATGTGTCGTAAATTTTCCTCCTGCGGCCACATCCAAGGAGGTTGACTAAAGTCCCATGGATCTTAAATTTCTGAATATGTGCAACTGTAGTCACATGAACTTCAAGCTGCTTGGTTTTATATCCCTTTATCATGCTTTTCTATAACATTCATTTAATCTCCTGAGACAACCGTTACGCGCCCCTCCCACTTTTAAGTCTAGGAGCCTGTTTTAGAGGAAACGTAACCAATTTAAGAGATGTTTCCGTCTCCAGGTCCCAAGGCAAATACACAGAAGCAACTTGAAATGAAAATCATAAATGTTTATTGATACAGCGTGGTATACGCAACCAAATCTTCAGGAGGGGAGAGGCCAACACAACAAACAAAACAGGGTTCTTTCTAGGATTTTTAGATGCTAACTTACCTACCAAAACAAAGCAAAGAAAAGACAAATAATATCCTAGCTCCCTCTCTAACCAAACACAGGAGAAAACGTGGTTAACAAAGAAAATGAGGCATCCACCTCCCTACAAAAAGTTCCCACGTGACAACTCTCAAAAGAAAGTGAAAACTGACCGACAGTAATGAACTCACAAAAAACAAACAAATAAAACATTAATAACTCAAACGGTTCTGACACTGGCAAGACACTGAGCAATTAACAGCAACACACAAGTTACTCACAGAGCTTAGCAATGGGTATGCACACATAGGCCTTCAACTGAAACACAATTCAGACCGTAGCTCCACTAACACCAAAACTCAGGGCACACATAAACATTGGCTGACCCTCTCTCTCACAGAGGAAAGACTCAGTCTCTCACGCTGGGCTGGTCTTTACTGGGTTATTTTATGCTCCACGCAATGAAGTACAACAGGCATCAGGTGGCACTTTTGAAAACCCGCCCAGGTGTCATCAGCCTTTTAGGGAGACAGTAGGCGGAGCAAGAACCTGGAACACATCATAGTCACAGGAAAACAGTATCCACTTCAAAATACACAAACAATTCAAACAAAATAAACACTTGCGTCCTTAGGGACGTAACACAACTCTTGTAATAAGCAAGTTTAGTCTAGGCCTGTTCCATGAGTTTATTTTTATAAATAATTGTTGAAGCATGGTTGAAGAGCAATGTCTGACTGAAGTCTGACATATGAATGTTAATTGGTTAACAACAATTTTGTCCAAGTGTATATATATTTGTGTATATAATATTGTATAATTTAACATAGTAGTTAAAATTATACTTGCAAAAATGTTAGTATTGCACATAGTATTGTTTGTAAATATGATAGAGATAAGACAGTAAAGAGAACATTTTCAATGAAGTTAAAATTATATTGAATAATATATAGTTAATCCAATACTATAAGACTGTGCTAATTGTTTAATAAAGATTTCAGGTGAATTTGAATTTTTGTGAATCTGGTGTTGTTTTTATTGAACATGACTTAATGGCAGATTAATAATACTTTCTTTCTTCTGTATATGTTATATATTCACAAATGTTTCTTTCATTAAGATGGTTAGAGGTTTACTAAAAGAAACTTTACATTTAAATAAGCTTTATAAACTTAGCAAAATAGTGCCAGTCCTACCAGTTTGCATTTGTACAAAAAAAGTACTTATTTTTTAATCGTGCTACAATTGAGCTATGTACAATATTTAACTCAAAGATTAAAGACTCTATCTTCATTTCTTAAGAGAGAATCATAATAATGAATTTTCCAGAATGAATATCTTCCATTGTTGCCAGATGGACTGACGATTTCCAGCCCAACTACAGCATTTATGCATTAAGCATTTATACCCGCCCAAAAAACTAGAGAGACGATTGTTGATGGTATTTATATGCATTTATATATGAAATATGGGCGGGTTTTTCGTCAAAAACCAGCCCAAATTTCATCAACCAGCCCAATGCATTTTTTTTCCCGGTGGGACGTGACCAAAACCCTCCCAATCTGGCAACACAGTGTGTCTCCCTTTCTCTTCCGTGATTGCGGTCATGATTGGCGAATTATCATTGGCTGTTCACATGACTCGTTGGATTTCTGATGTGGGACATAAAAGTGTTACTTAAACATTGTCATAATTCATCTTTACTTCATAAGATCGCTTGTGTGTGTGGTTTGTGTTTAACCTTTAAATCCCTTAGTCATAAAAGCAACCGATAACTTCTAATTAATGCAAAGCTGTATATATATATATACATTTATTCCTTTAATCCCCCTTATGATCGTCTGTCACAGGAGATCAACACCTTAGAGAACAACCTCCTCATCTTCTTCATTTTCCTGGTCATGGTCCATCTCTTCCCTTCTGCCTCCACTCATTGTTTGCATATCTATTTATATTTCTATATCTATTATATATCTATTTTTTTTAAATAAAATAATTCTAAAAATTATTTATAAAATTTTATATCTATTTCTGGATGATCTTCCCCTCTCGTCTACCTGAGCTTTACTTCCAATGTCTTCCTTCAGAATCTCCTCCCTTTCTCTCAACCATCCTTCCTTCCATCTTTCTTTATCCTCCTCTTCACCTTCCCTTTCTTTCCCCATTATGGTTCATTGCTATAGCCCTCATCCTTATCATGTCTTCCATTTTCATCCTTCCCTTACTTACTTTTTCTCTCTTTCTACTTCCTATGTCTAACCCCTCTTCTAGTTCTGCCTGATTCTTCCACATCTATCTGCCCATCCTTAACATTCCATCTTCCCTCCTTGGCCTCGTCATGGATTCTCGTCAAAAGTCTCCTATCCCCACAATAGTTATTTTTTAGCCCTTGCCTATGATCTGCCCTGAATATTATATTATTGTTTTACACCCGCCTTCATCTATTGCCCCTAAATAAATCTTTGGTTGTGATTTGATAAAGTTAAAACATGTGTCGTTATTTCATTTTTTTTTATCCGAAACTTTTCCCAACATCCTGGTTTCTCCCCTAAATCTACCAAAATCCCTCTCTCAGGTACCCATGCCCCTGTGTACCCTATCACTTGGACAAGTTATCTGTAATGTATTTGTTTTTGCTGCACTGCTTGTTTTACCCCTTTATCCATGCACATTTGTCCACAAATAAAAAATGTCAACTTTTATCCAAAGCAACTTACATTGCATTCAAGGAAAACATTGAATCAGTTCTTGCTTTCCCTGGGATCAAACCCATGACCTTGGTGTTGTAAACGCCAATGCTCTACTGATTGAGCTACAGGAAAGTACTCCTTAACTCCTCCTGTATCTTAAATTTTCCTCTTCTATATATTGCCTTTTATATAATCAATCTGTTATCTGTTTATTTAAATTTTCCTCTTCTATATATTGTTATATATACTGTTATCTGTTTATTTGCCTTTGCATGAGTATAATTTTAAAGCATAAGCATATGGATCACTAGGTTGAACATAGGATGAATCTCCACTGCTATGGTAAAGGAACAGAAGGGCCAGCAGGGCCCCAATGTATTCCTGGTAAAACTTGGACAACTGACCATATATAGACTTGGTTCTGGCATATATAGAAATTCCTATATGATCTTATCATGTTTGAGATTCCTATATGATGTTATCTATATTCTCTCATTGGTTGACTCTGTTACTCCCCTAAGACATTTCTCTATATATATTCAAATAGATAAAGAATAAAGTTGAGAGACAATTTATCTCCCTCAGCGCTGAGTACTTATTCATTCAACCGTTAATAAAAAGAGGACTGGAATGAGGCACGCCGGGAAACGAATCTAACAACGATCTACCATCTTGATGAATGTGACAACCTGAGTTTTCATTTGAAATATTTATTTAAAAATGTACCTGTATCTTCTCTGAGATCACAATACCAGCAGCACAATCTTAATGTGTACAGTAAGTCAATAATTCAATAAAGACAAAGCAATTGAATGTGACAATTCACCTGAAATATTTATTTAAAAACATGTTATCCATAACAATCTTATCCATCCCAGATACAATACCAGCAGCACAATCTTATAGTGTAAAATCAACTTTATACAATTTGATATTATTTTACCTTCATTGAAACATTTCTCTTTACCATCTATATACAATATATATATATATATATATATATTTATTTTTTATATATATATTTACATTTACATTTATTCATTTAGCAGACGCTTTTATCCAAAGCGACTTACAACTTGAGGAATTCATAAAGCGATCTGTCCTGAAGATACAAAAGTACATAGTGCTTACAATACAAAGTTTCGAACATTACACACAAACGTAGTACAAGCATGGGGAATAGAGGGAGTAAGAGAATTAATTTAAAAAAAATGGTGTGTGTATGTCATGTTAGGTGCTCACGGAAGAGATGTGTTTTCAGTAGTCTTTTACACCTTGACAAGGAATCTGCATTCTGGATGAGGGCAGGGAGATTGTTCCACCAGCAAGGAGCGGTGAATAAAAATGTTCTTGAGAGTGATTTTTTGCCTCTCTGTGATGTAACCGCGAGTCGTCGCTCATTGATCGATCAAAGGTTTCTGGTAGGTGTGTAGATTTGTAACATTGAGTGGAAGTATGAAGGTGCTGAGCTTTTGTAAGTTCTGTATGCAAGAGTCAGTGCTTTGAACGGGCTTAGTGAAATGAGGAGTGGTGTGACATGAGTTATTTTGGGTTGGTTGAAGACCCAGACAAGCTGTGGCGTTCTGAACAGTTGCAGGGGTTTGATTCAACTAGCAGGAAGTCTGACCAAAAGAGCATTGCAGTAATCAAGCCTGGAAATGACCATAAATCAGAAGTTGTTGTGAAGCCGCTCTTGCTCCTCAGTGAACGGCCTGATCTTCCTGATGTTGCGCAGTGCAAACCTGCATGATTGAGCCGTCTTTGCAATGTGTTCTTTGAAGGTCAGCTGGTTCTCAAAGATCACTCCAAGATTTCTGGCAGACCTTGAAGGGGTAATCGTGGTGAAGCCGATCTGGACGGTGAAATCATACTGCAGTGTTGAATCGGTGGGAAAGACTAGAAGCTTCATCTTTGCCAGGTTGAATTGAAGATGATGCTCTTTCTTCCATGCAGAGATGTCCGCTAGCCAGCTTGTGATTCTCGCAGCCACCGTGGGATCATCTGGTTGAAACAGCAGGAATAGCTGTGTATCATTGGCGTAGCGGTGATAGGAGAAGCCGTGTGCCTCTATGATGGGACCCACTGATGTGGTGTACGTGGAGAAGAGACGTGGTCCAAGAGGTCCTGTGGAACACCGGTGACCAGTTGACATTCTTTGGAGACCTCCCCGCACCATGCAACCCTGAAGGACCCATCCGTGAGATAGGATTCAAACCACTGAAGAGGATGCCTAGTGACGAGATCTAAAAGAATGAGAACTATTTTGACAGAAGGATATGATGATTAACAGTGTCAATGGCAGCAGATAGATCTAAAAGAATGAGAACTGACAATTTTGAATCAGCTTTTGCACTCCTTAGAGCTTCAGCAACGGATAGTAATGCAGTCTCGGTTGAAGCCAGACTGGTTGAAGTCACCTTAACCTTCTTGAAGACTGGTTGATGTCCAACTGGCCATTCTGAGAGAGGACAAGAAGACACCTGGTTAAAAATAACACGTTCAAGAGTTTTTGATATGAATGGTAGGAGAGAGCCATGTCTGTAATTATCAACGGGTGATGTGAAGTTTAAACAAATCTACCTCTGTGAGTGGAGAGTAGGGATGTGCGAGTGTAGTCGACTAGTCGACTACACGGTACAGGGTGCTACTAGTCGACACCGAAAACACTAGTCGACTACACGAGAAAAAAAAAACACACACAACATTTTATTGTTCAAATGACGTTTTAATCTTACATGTAACCCTATGACGCGCGCGATCGCACGTGGATTAGAACGATTCGTGCTAAATTCGCGCGTCAATTGCTAAATTCGAACGCGTTTTCGCGCGTTGGCTGGCGCTGGTCGCAACTGACGCGCTCCGCTCAGTGTTTGTCATATCACAGCTATTCAGGTTTCAACCACGGTACCTTTATTTTCGGTTTCAGACGTTTAAATACGCTGGACACTCACTGTCATGTATTTCGAGAGAAGGGACGGAATTTACGTGCTGTAAATCCGACGGATCAGATTCTCTGAACTGCGGCGCCTGTCGCAGATCAGCTGACATGATAATTATAAAGGCTTTTAAGCGACAAAACGCATTCACTTCCACATATTTGAGAATTGGAATATCAGGTAATTGATATTTCACAAGTGTGGGAATATTTTGAATAAATAATCAAAACCAAATAAATGAGATACATCTGTCATCGAGCAGAAACTAAATCTTTACCGCAGATCTCCCATGCGTTTTGTTTTGATCAGTCGCGGTTTAATATTGACCACTGAAAGATGAGCGAGGTGTGCTTTAATGTAGAAGGAGATAGAAAAGTGTTTTATAAACTGTTCTGTCAAATGATATATAATGATTCCAATGCATGTAATGATTCCACTGGATCCGAGCGAAACCATATTAATCACAGACATGGACATGCTTGGAGAGAAGAGCCGAAACAGCCACATCATCGCGTCATTTACTCCAACTGTCCGTCACTGTGATCACGTTCAGCTGAAAGAAATATATATACTTTTTTATTTTTTATCCGTTTATTGAACTCATTGTCACGGGCATCACCATGGAAACCGACACACACGCCTCTCGCTACATACAGCTGCAGTTTTGAGACTTATTTCTAGCGGCATTACTTTTAGACTAGTCGGTTCCAAAATTTCCGTTTAAACGACTAACAAATTAGTCGAAAAGCACATCCCTAGTGGAGAGGTGGTTGAAAAAAGGTTTGTGGTTACATCAGAGGTCAATCTATTTTCACGTGTGTGTAGAGCTGAGAACTGACTGCTGATAGTCGCAGTTTTGTTAATAAAGACATGGGCAAAATCATTGCCAGTTAAAGAGGTAGAGGGTGGAGGGGGAAAGAGAAGAGAGCTGAATGTTTTGAAAAGTGCATGCATGTTAGAAGCGCTTTTAATCTTGGTGAGGAAATGCAAATATTTGCAGGTATATAGACATCAGTAGAAAAGGTAGAGAGCAGAGATTTATACAAACTCAGGTCAGACGGGTCCTTTGATTTGTGCCATTCTCTCTAAGTTTCCCTTAACTTGGTTCATGAAGAGCATCCGTTAGCCAGGGGTTAGAGGGAGTAGCACACGGTGACCTGGAAGAGAGCGGACAGAAATGGTCTAGACAAGACGTTAGAGTGGAAAATAAAGTGTCTGTTGCAGTATTCACATCCAGAGATGAGAACTGTTTGGGAGAAGGAAGGCAGGATGAAACGACAGAGCATGGATACCAGCATATGTGGTAGAAAAATATTTCACTTTCAAATCTTCAGACCTTTGTGCCTCAAGCTTAATAGCTTGAGGCACAAAGGTCTGAAGATTTGAAAGAGAACATTTTTGTATATTACTTATTTTATCCTTGGTATTATCTCTATCCACAAATGTGCTGTATTGTATTACAATTGTATAAAGTAATAAAGTGAACACTAAATAATGATGCATCAGTGTGTAGCTGCATATGTAGTAACCATTTAATGAAAACAATAAGCCCTGTGAAACATAAACATCATTTACACTGATTTCAGAAAAGCTGAGCCATTTAACAACGCCATTTAGCTGTTCTGAAATCACATTCAGCACATTCGTGATGGGAGTTTGTGTGGAGCAGCTTGTACTGTGAACTGAAACACTGAATTAAAGAGCTGTCTTGCAAGAGACATCTTTCTAAGAACCATCATACACTGGAAAATCTAAGCTTTGGCATCAAAGTACATTTCTCTGAGCAAACATTGTATAATAAAATGCATTGAAACACTACACTTACCAGTAGTATTGATAAACTTTACTAAATGTTTCACTGTGCTTCTTCCTTTTAGGAGGCGTGGTCCTCAATGTATTTTACGTTTGGTCCCGAACTCTAGACATGAACCACATACAGCAAGCACTCATAAACTAAAAACATGTCAATCAAATCACAACTAAACACTACTGTAAGATTTGTATCAGATGTAGAATAAGATGTATAAGATGTAGTATCAGAACTGAAAATACATGAATGGGTTTTTGTGTTAGAAGTCAACATATGCATATGGACCATTAGGTGAACATGGGTATGAATCTCCACTGCTATGGTAAAGGAACAGAAGGGCCAGCAGGGCCCCAATGTATTCCTGGTAAAACTTGGACAACTGACCATATATAGACTTGGTTCTGGCACAGGGGTGGGCAAACTATTTGTCTCGCGGGCCACATTGGTTTCTTAAAATTTACAGAGGGGCCGGGGTTAAGGTCGTACCTGTGCATTTACTTATAAGAAATCCTAGAAAACCTGTATAAAGTATAGTTTGGTCTTAAATCACTCGACTGAGACACGTGAAATTACAACAAAACAATATTAATACAATTTAATCAACAGAAAAATCATAATATGCAATGTGACTGAATCATATATTTGCCTCAGCTCTAGACTGACAATCACAGGCGTCCAATCACAACTGACCTCTGGAAAAAAGGGAACTAACCAATGATGTTTGATGTTACAAGAGCAAGCCCCGCCCCACGACTGACAAAAATAAAAGAGCAAAAACAGCAGTCGAGAGCAGGCGAATGCTCGCGGGTACCCGTATTTACGTGTAGCTCTGTTTTCCGCTCGCGGATGTAATTTCCGCGCGCGCAAACATCAGTTTTGCGTATGTTCCTGTTTAGCACGTAATTACCCATAAAGGGGGGTGTAGAGGGGTTTGCGACACACGCCTATTCTCCAGTACTGCTTCAGCGCCACTGCCGCTTTCAGCCGCGACAGAGTGACATTACAGGGAAATGTAAAATGAAGGAGGTTTAATACAGGTTCGGCAAGTTCGGCGGGCCGGATTAAAAAGCCCAACGGGCCGGATATGGCCCGCGGGCCGTAGTTTACCCACCCCTGTTCTGGATCTTCTCATGTTTGAGTATAGAAATTCCTATATGATCTTCTCATGTTTGAGATTCCTATATGATGTTATCTATATTCTCTCATTGGTTGCCTCTGTTACTCCCCCAAGACATTTCTCTATATATATTCAAATAGATAAAGAATAAAGTTGAGAGACACTTTATCTCCCTCAGCGCTGAGTACTTATTCATTCAACCGTTAATAAAAAGAGGACTGGAATGAGGCACGCCGGGAAACGAATCTAACAACTACAAAAAGAAATGACCACATAATATGCTGGTATCCAGCTAGTCGTCGGTGTTGTAGCCACGTGTCAAATCAATATAAGACTAAGATCTAACATAAACGGCATATGCTGCTTTTTAGCTCCTGAGCCAAAAAGACTTACTTTGGCTCCAACATTTGAGCCCGATTCTATAATTGGTCTGTGCAATTAATACATTTAATACATGGGAGTGAGACACAGCTTACCTCTGTGAATGTTAATGGACAATAACCCAGCAATAACCGACTCCACTGTGAATTTTTCCCTTTGAAAGAAATTCTTGCATTCCATCATAAAACGTATATAAATCCATATTGTCCCTCACCACCAAATGACGTCACTATAAAGCGCGCAGATGCACAGTACAAATCGTGCAGGTAGCCTTCTTCTTCTTCTTCTTCTTTTATTTTATTGGCGGTTGGCAGACCAGGCCTTGGTGCATTACCGCCACCAACTGAACTGGAGTATCAATGGAGGAGGAAAAAAAAAAAAAAAAAAAAAAAACTATATTCTTATATCAACTCCTATTTCCTTCAAGTACCTAAGTATTGCATACTGCATTGGAATCCGTCCACTTCGCTTACCTAGAACATTTTCCAATGTCATTGTGTTATGTTTAGTTTCCTTCATTTTATTTTCCAACCCCTGTCTTTTATCTTTATATGCTTTGCAGTTAATGAGAACATGTTCAACTGTTTCTGGTTCATTACATTTATTACATCTGCCTGTAGGATGTTTACTGATTTTATGTAAACTATAATTTAACCCTGTGTGTCCTATACGAAGTCTAAAAATTAAAGATGACTCTTTCCTTCTTAATACTGAATTCCATTCTCCTTTCCCCACTGTTTTCTGAATCTGAAACAGGTGTCTCCCCTTCCTCTCTCTTTCCCATCTCTTCTGCCAGATGTCACGTGCAGCCTTATGGATACATGTTTTTGCTTCTGATTTACTCATATCAATGTGCATTTCTACATTTCTGTTTTTTAGTGATCTCTTTGCCAAAATATCTACCACCTCATTGCCCTCCACCCCTACATGTGCCGGAACCCAAAGAAATCTAATATAATTTCCTTTATTATTTATCCTGTATAATGACTGTAAAATTTCAAATAATATATCCTGTCTACTATCAGACTGACCCGATTGTAAACTTTCCAGGGCTGCCATAGAGTCAGTACATATAACTGCTGACTGAGTATTCATTTCCTCCACCCACTGTAAAGCAAGAAGAATTGCAACCAATTCCACAGTAAACACTGCTAAATTATCTGTTGTTCTCTTTTTGATGCTATACTGATATTTTGGAACAAATACTGCTGCTCCAGTTTTCCCTGAAATTGGATCTTTTGATCCGTCAGTAAAAATATGTATTATTTCTCTATATTTCTTTATCATGTATTGCTGAACAACATATTCTTCTGATATTTCCTCATTTTCCTTAATTTCTTTGTGTAACTGTATGTCTATATTAGGCATTGGGAACATCCATGGAGGAATAGCAGGCAATGACACAGTTTGGCTATAATTCCTCTGATCCATTCCCATTAATTTGGCTAACTTCGTACCTATCCATCCTATACTGCGATTATTTCCTTGCGTATGTTCCCAGCACTCCTGAAATACATATCTAGTAGGGTGTGACTCCTTATGCCCTTTCAATGTTACCCAGTATACAACAGACAACTGTTGACGTCTTACTGCTAAAGGCATTTCTCCCACTTCCACTTGCAGAGCTGCAGCTGGGGATGTTTTAAACGCCCCACAACATATTCTAAGTGCCTGAGTTTGTACTGCATCAATTTTCTTTAAGAGAGTTTCACATGCTGAGCCATATGCTATGCAACCATAGTCTATTGCAGATCTTATAAGAGCACAATATATGTTTCTTAGGGAGTTAAAACTTGCACCCCACTCGCAACCTACTAGACATCTCATTATATTTATCGTTTTCTTACATTTGGTCACTAGCTTCTCTATATGAACTCTAAATGTTAATTTCTCATCCAACCATACTCCCAAGAACTTGATTTCAGTCACCTGCTTTAATGGTTGACCGTACAATGTTAATTCTACTGGAATATGCTTATTTTTCGTGAAACATATCACCTGAGTCTTTTCTACCGATAATCTGAATCCCCATTTCTTAGACCATTCTTCAACTTTGTTTATTGCGGTTTGAATTTTTTTAACAGTATAAGTCATATTCCGCCCTCTCTTCCATAATGCTCCATCATCAGCATATATCGATCTTCCCATACTATTTTCTACCTGACTGAAGATGTCATTAATCATGATATTAAACAGGAGCGGGCTGCAAACACTTCCCTGTGGCGTTCCATTTTCAATGTGATATTTATTTGAGTGACTTGTTCCCACCCTGACTTGAATTGTCCTATTGTATAAAAAATCCAGAACCCAGTTATATGTTCTACCTCTAATGCCTAATGCTTTCATTTTAATTAATAGACCATCCTTCCATAGCATGTCATATGCTTTCTCTATATCAAAAAACACTGCTACAACTTTTTCTTTACTTATCTGTGCTTTTCTTACATCTGACTCTAGACATACCACAGCATCCATTGTATTTCTTCCACTACGAAAACCACTTTGGTGCGGAGAAAACAAGTCTCTTCTCTCAATATAATACATTAGCCTACTTACTATCATTCTTTCCATAAGTTTGCATAAATTTGAGGTTAGCGCTATAGGTCTATAACTAGTTGCTTCAGAATGATCTTTCCCAGGTTTCTTTATGGGAATTATGATTGAATGTTTCCATGATGTGGGTAGTTTGCCTGTTATCCATATCTTATTTACTACATTTAAAATTACTTTTAGTGCTTCGTCAGATAGATGCTCAATCATATTATAACATATCTCATCTTCTCCAGGAGATGTCTTTTTTGCCCTATTAATAGCTCTTTTGAATTCATACAAAGAAAAAACAACATCTAGTGTGCTTTCACTTGTGTTACATTTCTCCAGTATTTCCGGATATTCTTCTTTAGCCTTCTCTCTTCTTTTCCTAATTTCCGCAGTTAGATTACTATTGCTATGTACCTTAACAAAAACTTTAGCCAACATTTCTGCTTTTTCTTTATTTGTTTTTGCCACCTCCTCTCCATTATATAAAGCAGGCATATTACTATTCTTTCTAATACCTCCCATTACCCTTATCATTCCCCATACTTCCGAGATTTGAGTTTCCCTTCCCAAAGTATTGCAGAACTCTCTCCAGTACTCTCGTCTTGCATTTCTTATTGTTTTCCTGACTATTGCTTGTGCCCTTTTATATTCTATTAATTCAGGAAATGAATACGATGTTTTGACCCTCCGGAAGGCAGCATTCCTGTTTTTAACCGCTGTACTACACTTACTATTCCACCATGGAACTGCTTTCCTTTTATTTGATTTCTTCTTTTTTCCAATTACCTCCTCCACTGTATTGCGAATTATACTATTAACCCTTACAATGCATCCATCTACATCATCTTCTAATTCGGATACTTCAATTAATTTACTGCTACATATTACGTTAAATTTTTCCCAATCCACATTTCTCGTCTTCCATCTAGATATATATTGTTCTTCTGTACAATGTACTTCCACATCAAGAGTGCAATATATAGGATAATGATCACTGCCGATAGTAGATTTGTTCATTATTTTCCATGTACTCTTTTTTGCCAATTCCTCAGATACTATAGTAAGGTCAAGCACCGATTCTTTTCCTCTTACTACATCCAGTCTAGTACCTTTACCATCATTAAGACATACAAATCCTAATTCATCCATTACTTCTTCAACTATACTCCCATTAAAATCTGTATAAACACTCCCCCATAAGGTATTATGTGCATTAAAATCCCCACACCAAAAAACCTTTTTTCCATTATATCTCCCAATATTCCTAAGTATCTCCTTATTGAGTTTTATACATGGATTATATAAATTTATCACAATAACACTCCTATGACTATACCATACTTCTACAGAAACCACTTCTAATTCCTCATTATTTATCTTCTTAAAATGTAATCCTTGTTTAATAAAGGTAGCTACTCCTCCTCCATTTCCTAATTCCCTATCCTTACGCACTACCTCATATCCATGTATAATAAAATCAAGATGAGGTTTAAGCCATGTCTCCTGTATGCATATAATATCTGGTTTCTGCTGAACCTCTTCTATAAAATTTTTAAATTCTTGTCCATTTGATATAAGACTTCTGGCGTTCCACTGAATTACATTCAGTCCTTTCATATACTATCACCATATGTTCCTTGTGTTCCTGATATTCCGCCTTTTAATGCCTCATTAATTGATTCAATGGTTACATCCGTTATCTTCAGGTATTTCTCTGCTGCCCTAATGATTATCTTAATCCTTTCTGTTCTACTGCTAGTTTGTGCAGAACAATTAACCACTTCGGCCATAAAGGTCAAGAATTCTGTACGATTCAACACTACTGCATCTTTGTTCATTTTGCACTGATGGACTTCTTTTTCAGGAAGTTTCACTACTTTAATGTTTTCAGATCCTACTGTCGTATGAGTTGAGATTTTTACTCTTTTTATTGCTTCTGCGTATGATAGTCCTGTTGCTACTTTAACCTTCTGCACTTCAGCTGCTTTTTTCCTAGCTTCACATCCTCCATACGCAGCACTGTGTTCACCCCCACAGTTACAGCATTTCAATTGGTCCCTCTCGCTACATTCTCCATACTGATGTTCACCAGCACATTTCCCACATCTTTGTTTTCCTTTACAGATCGCTGCTACGTGTCCATACCTTTGACATTTATAACATCTAATAGGTGGTGCTATATATTCTCTTACAATATAGCTCAAAAACCCAACCTTCACTCTAGACGGCAAAATGTCTTCTTGAAAATGCAGAAGTACCGAGAGGCTATCCTTTTTCACCCCATTTCTTACATACGTCAATCGCTTAACTAGTATCACTTTAGCACCCAAAATGTTATTCTTGATCTCTTCTTCCGACATTTCTACTGGTACTCCATATATCATTCCTTTCACCCTTTTTCTCTCCTCCCATCTGACACATTTCACCTTCTTCCCCATGATCGATTTTAATTCTAAAGCTTTGTCACACTGATTGCTGTTTTTGCAAATCACTAACAGATTTCCATCTCGTAGTAGTTTTGCATGCTCAATGATACCCAGTTTATTCTTTAAATCTTCAGTAATTTTTATAGGATTTCGGGATCCTGGTGTTTCAAATTTCATGATTACCTTATAATCCTCCATGTTTTTCCCTTCTTGCCTCATTGTTTGTTCTCCATCGCTATCCGTGTTACTACTAATTCCTCTAGCTTTTTTCCTTTTTCCTTTCCTAGATATTAACTTCCAACCTTCATCATTTAAAGTTCCCTCTCCACCTTCTTCCATCTCACTTCCTGAAACGTCATCATTTCCTGCCATCTCTACTCCCCGTGCAGGTAGCCTATGAAGCTGTCGTAAATTAAGAGGAAGTGGTCATAGAACCGCGCGTGCGCAGAATTCAATTTGCGTTTTCGCACATGCGGAGTATCAGTCGTGTTTCCGATACGGTTCAAGTAGTCTACAGCCAATCAGCACGTCTGCGTGCATTCGGCAGCTCAACATAAACGCCTGTGATTGGTTGATCGGCTCAAAGTTGCAATAAACAACAGTTCAGTCTTTGAAGTCAAGGCTTTTGAAGTCTTCCGTTTTTTTCAGCTCTTTGAAGTGAACCCATTCCGGCATTCGAGGCCTTTCACTCGGTTAATTTACGTTACCATACCTTGCTTTATGTTACGCAAGCACATACTTTCAACAAATGTCAAAAGTAGTACATGTTTTGCCGACTGCGACACGCCAGCTGTCCTGTAGCTCAGTTGGTAGGGAGTCAGTGCTTTCATCGGAAAGGTCGCGGGTTCGCTCCCAGGGTAAGCAAGACCTACCTTAATCTCTTACCTGCGTGCAGTTTAGGTGTCTTTTAGATCTGCCAAATAGCAGGTCAGCAGACATTTATTTTCCATTCATTCATAATGAGTCCACTTGCGTTTTTCTCCTCTTATAGAGAAATTCAGAAGTACGTTATATTTATGCATTTGGATCACATTTTCCTCTATGGACCTCTGCTGAACCTGCTAATACACTTGCAAAGCTTTTGTGTATCCCAGGGAAAGCAAGAACTGATTCAATGTGCTCCTTTAGTACAATATTAGTCACCTTGGATGAAAGCGTCTGCCAGATGTACATGTCATATTCTTGTCAATCATCAGTAATGAACAAAATGTTTTAAAGAGAAGCTCTTTTACGCCTGCTTCATACACTTTGTAATTAACCGTTTTCGAATAGCTTTTACTTTAGAAAACAGTAAAGTTGGAACAGAGGACCCACCTACAGGCAAAACTAATTTTGGTTTCCATAATTTGCCTTTCAAATGACCAATGATTAAAAAAATAAAATATCTATACAATAAAATATCGAATGCTTTTTCTTTTTTGGGAGGAAAAGCTACAAGATGATATACTGTGAATGACATATCTAAATAAATGCAGAAACCAGTTAAAGGTAAACAGCAGACAATCAATTCATGAGACAAAATGCATGTCGTTAAAAATGTGTTACCCTTATACAGTTGCTAGGGTAATGTAATCTAAATGGCTGCTAAGGGTGTGACAATTAATTACAGTTACAGTTACAGACCACATTTCTAGGAAGAAAGACCCAATAATTAGTAAACAGTTCTGTTTCATAATACTGTTTCAATTAACTGTTTACAAGAACTAATTTCTTCACTTGTGCTCTAAAGAATAATAGTTCTCGTTGCATCCTTGTTTTTGGACTGAAGAAATAGCACTCAAATATCATTTCATTCATTTCGTTTCGTTCCAGTGTATAGCCTTAAAGAACTGACTTAAAATTGTATCATTGGAAAAAAAGACTCGTTGTGTAATCCTTAGCTGACATCTAGTGGCTGTAGTTGAAATGTTGTTATTTTCATGTTAAAATTGTTCCAGTAAATGCATCTCATAAATGTAGTTCTTTAAAGTCGTTTACATAAAGTCTTACTCTTTTTTTATTATAAATGAGAGCACATTTATGCTAATTATTACAATTAATAATTATAATTATTAATAATTATGCTGACAAAACTAATTTTGGGTGCCATAAATTGCCTTTCATTTATATAGATAAAATATCTAATACTTTTCTTTCTTTTTTTTTCCTTCCACATTTTGTTTTTATGTGCCACAAATAAAAGGATTTTAGTTTTTTAGGAATAGAAGAAAAACACTCAAAATACAACTTTTTTTTTAGCTACAAGATAAGAATATAAAGATTAACACTTCTCGTTGCATCCTTGTCTCTGGACTGAAGAAATAGCTCGCAAATATCTGTTTCATTCCACTGTATAGCCTTAAAGAACTAACTTAAAAATGTGTAATTGGCAAAAGACATTGGCATTCATTGTGTATGTATAAATATAAATACAGAAACCAGTTAAAGGTAAACAGCAGAGAATGAATTCATGAGTTAAAATGTATGTTGTTGAAAAATGTGTTATCCTAAACAGTTTACCTAGAGTGAGGTAAAATTACCCTAAAATAACATGAACTAGTTTGTTTCATAGGCGTTGCTTACTTCATGTATAGAACTAATTTTAATGTGCATATATTGTATATATTATATTTCATTGCATTGGTTGAGATAAACAGTCCGTTGTGCATTAAGAAATAACATGAACTAATTTGTTTCAGTGCATAACTTCATGCATAGAACTATTGTTATTGTGCATATGTGATATGACATTGCATAGGGCAAAACAATCTGTTGTTTATTGAGACATTATCTAATTAAGTGCATTGCATTGCTGACTTTATACACAGAACTATTTCTTATGTGCATATATATATTGAACCAAACAATAACAATAACTAAACAATAACACAAACTAAACAATCTTTTTTGCATTGAGAAATATAATGAATTAGTTTGTTTCATTCCATTGCTTAAGTCATGCATATGTTGCAAATGTTATTGTGTATATGTGATATTACATTGCAAATGACCAAAACAATATGTTGTGCACTGACAAAAATTCATACATAGAACTAATTTGTTGCATGCCATTGCTTCTTTGTGCACAGAACTTATTCTCATGTGCATATGCATTATTGCTTTGCATTGTTCGAGCAAAACAATAAGTTGTGCACTGACAAATAGCATGAACTAGTTTGTTGCATTGCAGTTCTTACTTTGTGCATAGAACTAATTTGCTGCATTGCTTTGTGCACAGAACTATACAATTGCATTATTGTTTTGCATTGGTTGAACTAAACAATAAGATGTGCATTGACAAGTAGCATGAACTAGTTTGTTGCATTGCTTTGTTCATAAATGTTACGTTCCCCTCCCGTCTAGGGTTAGGAGAGAAAGTAACAAAAGTAAAAGAGCTCAAATAAAGTGCGAAAATAAAGGAGTAAATAACAGTGGGAACACTGTCCCCTCTCCCAGAATGAAAACACAACATTGTAAGTCAAAAAGAAGGGTTTTAATTTACAAAGAACTTAGGATACAATTGACAGAATTAGAGCAGGGCCTAAAATAACAAACAAAACGGTTACTAACTAAATTAATGGAACCTCTAGCTTACCTGGAACTGAGAAAATAAAATAAAAGACAGGAACTTCCCTCAACTCCCTAACTGCCCATAAACAAGGGAAAAGATAAGGTTAAAGAAAAAAAGCACTCTACTCCCTTCCCAGCTTTCAGCTTTCCTCAAAACAACAATCACTTAATATGAGAAAAGGAGAGCACAATACCTATCACTTAAGGTTATGCAGTCACGGGGTAGATAAACACTAAACTGGTCCAACTAACACTGGTCACAAAGGTGTTAACCACTGCTTAACAATTGTTTCAAACACAGTCACCAAAATGTTTCAGTCTGGAGCAGGAGAAGTGTGTCTCTCCTGGCAAACTCTGGCTGCCCCTTTATACTCTGTCTCAGGCACATTCTCAGCAATGGGTTGCAGGTGGTGATAATTAGCAACCTAATCAGAGGGAGAGAGAGAGAGAGAGAAACACAGACACAGGCCACACAACAATGCCCACATCGTAAAAAATACAATAAAGTAACTTAAGCAAACAGTTAATAATAATAATAATAATAATAAAAAAGTACTGGGACGTAACAAAAAAGCTAATTTGATGCATTGCATTGTTTTGTGCACAGAACTAATTCTCATGTGCAATTGCATTATTGCTTTGCATTAGTTTTGATAAAACTAGTTTTGATAAAACATCAAATTAGTTTTATGCACAAAGCAATGGAACAAACTAGTTCATGCTACTTGTCAATGCACAACATATTGTTTAGCAAAACTAAAGCAAAGCAATAATGCTACTGCACATGATAATTAGTTCTGTATACAAAACAATGCAATGCATCAAATTAGTTGTATGCACAAAGCAGTGGAACAAACTAGTTCATGCTACTTGTCAATGCACACTTATTGTTTAGCAAAACTAATGCAAAGCAATAATGCAATTGCACATGAGAATTAGTTATGTGCACAAAACAATGCAATGCATCAAATTAGTTTTATGCACAAAGCGATGCAACAAACTAGTTCATGCTACTTGTCAATGCACAACTTATTGTTTAGCAAAAACTAATGCAAAGCAATAATGCAATTGCACATGAGAATTAGTTCTGTGCACAAAACAATGCAATGCATCAAATTAGTTGTATGCACAAAGCAGTGGAACAAACTAGTTCATGCTACTTGTCAATGCACAACTTATTGTTTAGCAAAACTAATGCAAAGCAATAATGCAATTGCACATGAGAATTAGTTCTGTGCACAAAACAATGCAATGCATCAAATTAGTTTTATGCACAAAGCGATGCAACAAACTAGTTAATGCTACTTGTTAATGCACAACTTATTGTTTTGCTCAAACAATGCAAAGCAATAATGCAATTGCACATTAGAATTAGTTCTGTGCACAAAACAATACAATGCATCAAATTAGTTGTATGCACAAAGCAGTGGAAAAACTAGTTCATGCTACTTGTCAATGCACAACCTTTTGTTTAGCAAAACCAATGCAAAGTAATAATGCAATTGCACATGAGAAATAGTTCTGTGCACAAAGCAATGCAATGCAGCAAATTAGTTATATGCACAAAGCAGTGGAACAAACTAGTTCATGCTACTTGTCAATGCACAACTTATTGTTTTGCTCAAACAATGCAAAGCAATAATGCAATTGCACATGAGAATTAGTTCTGTGCACAAAACAATGCAATGCATCAAATTAGTTGTATGCACAAAGCAGTGGAACAAACTAGTTAATGCTACTTGTCAATGCACAACTTATTGTTTTGCAAAACTAATGCAAAGCAATAATGCAATTGCACATGAGAATTAGTTCGTGCACAAAACAAATGCAATGCATCAAATTAGTTTTATGCACAAAGCGATGCAACGAACTAGTTCATGCTCAACCAATGCAAAGCAATAATGCAATTGCACATGAGAATTAGTTATGTGCACAAAACAATGCAATGCATCAAATTAGTTTTATGCACAAAGCGATGCAACAAACTAGTTAATGCTACTTGTTAATGCACAACTTATTGTTTTGCTCAAACAATGCAAAGCAATAATGCAATTGCACATTAGAATTAGTTCTGTGCACAAAACAATACAATGCATCAAATTAGTTGTATGCACAAAGCAGTGGAAAAACTAGTTCATGCTACTTGTCAATGCACAACCTTTTGTTTAGCAAAACCAATGCAAAGTAATAATGCAATTGCACATGAGAAATAGTTCTGTGCACAAAGCAATGCAATGCAGCAAATTAGTTATATGCACAAAGCAGTGGAACAAACTAGTTCATGCTACTTGTCAATGCACAACTTATTGTTTTGCAAAACTAATGCAAAGCAATAATGCAATTGCACATGAGAATTAGTTCGTGCACAAAACAAATGCAATGCATCAAATTAGTTTTATGCACAAAGCGATGCAACGAACTAGTTCATGCTCAACCAATGCAAAGCAATAATGCAATTGCACATGAGAATTAGTTATGTGCACAAAACAATGCAATGCATCAAATTAGTTTTATGCACAAAGCGATGCAACAAACTAGTTCATGCTACTTGTCAATGCACAACTTATTGTTTAGCAAAACTAATGCAAAGCAATAATGCAATTGCACATGAGAATTAGTTATGTGCACAAAACAATGCAATGCATCAAATTAGTTTTATGCACAAAGCGATGCAACAAACTAGTTCATGCTACTTGTCAATGCACAACTTATTGTTTAGCAAAAACTAATGCAAAGCAATAATGCAATTGCACATGAGAATTAGTTCTGTGCACAAAACAATGCAATGCATCAAATTAGTTTTATGCATAAAGCGATGCAACAAACTAGTTAATGCTACTTGTTAATGCACAACTTATTGTTTTGCTCAAACAATGCAAAGCAATAATGCAATTGCACATGAGAATTAGTTCTGTGCACAAAACAATGCAATGCATCAAATTAGTTGTATGCACAAAGCAGTGGAAAAACTAGTTCATGCTACTTGTCAATGCACAACCTTTTTTTTAGCACAAAACTAATGCAAAGCAATAATGCAATTGCACATGAGAATTAGTTCTGTGCACAAAACAATGCAATGCATCAAATTAGTTTTATGCACAAAGCGATGCAACGAACTAGTTCATGCTCAACCAATGCAAAGCAATAATGCAATTGCACATGAGAATTAGTTCTGTGCACAAAGCAATGCAATGCAGCAAATTAGTTCTATGCACAAAGAACTGCAATGCAACAAACTAGTTAATGCTACTTGTTAATGCACAACTTATTGTTTTGCACAAAACTAATGCAAAGCAATAATGCAATTGCACATGAGAATTAGTTCTGTGCACAAAACAATGCAATGCATCAAATTAGTTGTATGCACAAAGCAGTGGAACAAACTAGTTCATGCTCAACCAATGCAAAGCAATAATGCAATTGCACATGAGAATTAGTTATGTGCACAAAGCAATGCAATGCAGCAAATTAAGTTCTATGCACAAAGCGATGCAACAAACTAGTTCATGCTATTTGTCAGTGCACAACTTATTGTTTTGCTCGAACAATGCAAAGCAATAATGCATATGCACATGAGAATTAGTTATGTGCACAAAACAATGCAATGCATCAAATTAGTTGTATGCACAAAGCAGTGGAACAAACTAGTTCATGCTACTTGTCAATGCACACTTATTGTTTAGCAAAACTAATGCAAAGCAATAATGCAATTGCACATGAGAATTAGTTATGTGCACAAAACAATGCAATGCATCAAATTAGTTTTATGCACAAAGCGATGCAACAAACTAGTTCATGCTACTTGTCAATGCACAACTTATTGTTTAGCAAAAACTAATGCAAAGCAATAATGCAATTGCACATGAGAATTAGTTCTGTGCACAAAACAATGCAATGCATCAAATTAGTTTTATGCACAAAGCGATGCAACAAACTAGTTAATGCTACTTGTTAATGCACAACTTATTGTTTTGCACAAAACTAATGCAAAGCAATAATGCAATTGCACATGAGAATTAGTTCTGTGCACAAAACAATGCAATGCATCAAATTAGTTGTATGCACAAAGCAGTGGAACAAACTAGTTCATGCTCAACCAATGCAAAGCAATAATGCAATTGCACATGAGAATTAGTTATGTGCACAAAGCAATGCAATGCAGCAAATTAAGTTCTATGCACAAAGCGATGCAACAAACTAGTTCATGCTATTTGTCAGTGCACAACTTATTGTTTTGCTCGAACAATGCAAAGCAATAATGCATATGCACATGAGAATTAGTTATGTGCACAAAACAATGCAATGCATCAAATTAGTTGTATGCACAAAGCAGTGGAACAAACTAGTTCATGCTACTTTTCAATGCACACTTATTGTTTAGCAAAACTAATGCAAAGCAATAATGCAATTGCACATGAGAATTAGTTCTGTGCACAAAACAATGCAATGCATCAAATTAGTTTTATGCACAAAGCGATGCAACAAACTAGTTAATGCTACTTGTTAATGCACAACTTATTGTTTTGCTCAAACAATGCAAAGCAATAATGCAATTGCACATTAGAATTAGTTCTGTGCACAAAACAATACAATGCATCAAATTAGTTGTATGCACAAAGCAGTGGAAAAACTAGTTCATGCTACTTGTCAATGCACAACCTTTTGTTTAGCAAAACCAATGCAAAGTAATAATGCAATTGCACATGAGAAATAGTTCTGTGCACAAAGCAATGCAATGCAGCAAATTAGTTATATGCACAAAGCAGTGGAACAAACTAGTTCATGCTACTTGTCAATGCACAACTTATTGTTTTGCAAAACTAATGCAAAGCAATAATGCAATTGCACATGAGAATTAGTTCTGTGCACAAAACAAATGCAATGCATCAAATTAGTTTTATGCACAAAGCGATGCAACGAACTAGTTCATGCTCAACCAATGCAAAGCAATAATGCAATTGCACATGAGAATTAGTTATGTGCATTAAACAATGCAATGCATCAAATTAGTTTTATGCACAAAGCGATGCAACAAACTAGTTCATGCTACTTGTCAATGCACAACTTATTGTTTAGCAAAAACTAATGCAAAGCAATAATGCAATTGCACATGAGAATTAGTTCTGTGCACAAAACAATGCAATGCATCAAATTAGTTTTATGCACAAAGCGATGCAACAAACTAGTTAATGCTACTTGTTAATGCACAACTTATTGTTTTGCACAAAACTAATGCAAAGCAATAATGCAATTGCACATGAGAATTAGTTCTGTGCACAAAACAATGCAATGCATCAAATTAGTTGTATGCACAAAGCAGTGGAACAAACTAGTTCATGCTCAACCAATGCAAAGCAATAATGCAATTGCACATGAGAATTAGTTATGTGCACAAAGCAATGCAATGCAGCAAATTAAGTTCTATGCACAAAGCGATGCAACAAACTAGTTCATGCTATTTGTCAGTGCACAACTTATTGTTTTGCTCGACCAATGCAAAGCAATAATGCATATGCACATGAGAATTAGTTATGTGCACAAAACAATGCAATGCATCAAATTAGTTGTATGCACAAAGCAGTGGAACAAACTAGTTCATGCTACTTTTCAATGCACACTTATTGTTTAGCAAAACTAATGCAAAGCAATAATGCAATTGCACATGAGAATTAGTTATGTGCACAAAACAATGCAATGCATCAAATTAGTTTTATGCACAAAGCGATGCAACAAACTAGTTAATGCTACTTGTTAATGCACAACTTATTGTTTTGCTCAAACAATGCAAAGCAATAATGCAATTGCACATTAGAATTAGTTCTGTGCACAAAACAATACAATGCATCAAATTAGTTGTATGCACAAAGCAGTGGAAAAACTAGTTCATGCTACTTGTCAATGCACAACCTTTTGTTTAGCAAAACCAATGCAAAGTAATAATGCAATTGCACATGAGAAATAGTTCTGTGCACAAAGCAATGCAATGCAGCAAATTAGTTATATGCACAAAGCAGTGGAACAAACTAGTTCATGCTACTTGTCAATGCACAACTTATTGTTTTGCAAAACTAATGCAAAGCAATAATGCAATTGCACATGAGAATTAGTTCTGTGCACAAAACAAATGCAATGCATCAAATTAGTTTTATGCACAAAGCGATGCAACGAACTAGTTCATGCTACTTGTTAATGCACAACTTATTGTTTTGCTCAAACAATGCAAAGCAATAATGCAATTGCACATGAGAATTAGTTCTGTGCACAAAACAATGCAATGCATCAAATTAGTTGTATGCACAAAGCAGTGGAAAAACTAGTTCATGCTACTTGTCAATGCACAACCTTTTTTTTAGCACAAAACTAATGCAAAGCAATAATGCAATTGCACATGAGAATTAGTTCTGTGCACAAAACAATGCAATGCATCAAATTAGTTTTATGCACAAAGCGATGCAACGAACTAGTTCATGCTCAACCAATGCAAAGCAATAATGCAATTGCACATGAGAATTAGTTCTGTGCACAAAGCAATGCAATGCAGCAAATTAGTTCTATGCACAAAGAACTGCAATGCAACAAACTAGTTAATGCTACTTGTTAATGCACAACTTATTGTTTTGCACAAAACTAATGCAAAGCAATAATGCAATTGCACATGAGAATTAGTTCTGTGCACAAAACAATGCAATGCATCAAATTAGTTGTATGCACAAAGCAGTGGAACAAACTAGTTCATGCTCAACCAATGCAAAGCAATAATGCAATTGCACATGAGAATTAGTTATGTGCACAAAGCAATGCAATGCAGCAAATTAAGTTCTATGCACAAAGCGATGCAACAAACTAGTTCATGCTATTTGTCAGTGCACAACTTATTGTTTTGCTCGAACAATGCAAAGCAATAATGCATATGCACATGAGAATTAGTTATGTGCACAAAACAATGCAATGCATCAAATTAGTTGTATGCACAAAGCAGTGGAACAAACTAGTTCATGCTACTTGTCAATGCACACTTATTGTTTAGCAAAACTAATGCAAAGCAATAATGCAATTGCACATGAGAATTAGTTATGTGCACAAAACAATGCAATGCATCAAATTAGTTTTATGCACAAAGCGATGCAACAAACTAGTTCATGCTACTTGTCAATGCACAACTTATTGTTTAGCAAAAACTAATGCAAAGCAATAATGCAATTGCACATGAGAATTAGTTCTGTGCACAAAACAATGCAATGCATCAAATTAGTTTTATGCACAAAGCGATGCAACAAACTAGTTAATGCTACTTGTTAATGCACAACTTATTGTTTTGCACAAAACTAATGCAAAGCAATAATGCAATTGCACATGAGAATTAGTTCTGTGCACAAAACAATGCAATGCATCAAATTAGTTGTATGCACAAAGCAGTGGAACAAACTAGTTCATGCTCAACCAATGCAAAGCAATAATGCAATTGCACATGAGAATTAGTTATGTGCACAAAGCAATGCAATGCAGCAAATTAAGTTCTATGCACAAAGCGATGCAACAAACTAGTTCATGCTATTTGTCAGTGCACAACTTATTGTTTTGCTCGAACAATGCAAAGCAATAATGCATATGCACATGAGAATTAGTTATGTGCACAAAACAATGCAATGCATCAAATTAGTTGTATGCACAAAGCAGTGGAACAAACTAGTTCATGCTACTTTTCAATGCACACTTATTGTTTAGCAAAACTAATGCAAAGCAATAATGCAATTGCACATGAGAATTAGTTCTGTGCACAAAACAATGCAATGCATCAAATTAGTTTTATGCACAAAGCGATGCAACAAACTAGTTAATGCTACTTGTTAATGCACAACTTATTGTTTTGCTCAAACAATGCAAAGCAATAATGCAATTGCACATTAGAATTAGTTCTGTGCACAAAACAATACAATGCATCAAATTAGTTGTATGCACAAAGCAGTGGAAAAACTAGTTCATGCTACTTGTCAATGCACAACCTTTTGTTTAGCAAAACCAATGCAAAGTAATAATGCAATTGCACATGAGAAATAGTTCTGTGCACAAAGCAATGCAATGCAGCAAATTAGTTATATGCACAAAGCAGTGGAACAAACTAGTTCATGCTACTTGTCAATGCACAACTTATTGTTTTGCAAAACTAATGCAAAGCAATAATGCAATTGCACATGAGAATTAGTTCTGTGCACAAAACAAATGCAATGCATCAAATTAGTTTTATGCACAAAGCGATGCAACGAACTAGTTCATGCTCAACCAATGCAAAGCAATAATGCAATTGCACATGAGAATTAGTTATGTGCATTAAACAATGCAATGCATCAAATTAGTTTTATGCACAAAGCGATGCAACAAACTAGTTCATGCTACTTGTCAATGCACAACTTATTGTTTAGCAAAAACTAATGCAAAGCAATAATGCAATTGCACATGAGAATTAGTTCTGTGCACAAAACAATGCAATGCATCAAATTAGTTTTATGCACAAAGCGATGCAACAAACTAGTTAATGCTACTTGTTAATGCACAACTTATTGTTTTGCACAAAACTAATGCAAAGCAATAATGCAATTGCACATGAGAATTAGTTCTGTGCACAAAACAATGCAATGCATCAAATTAGTTGTATGCACAAAGCAGTGGAACAAACTAGTTCATGCTCAACCAATGCAAAGCAATAATGCAATTGCACATGAGAATTAGTTATGTGCACAAAGCAATGCAATGCAGCAAATTAAGTTCTATGCACAAAGCGATGCAACAAACTAGTTCATGCTATTTGTCAGTGCACAACTTATTGTTTTGCTCGAACAATGCAAAGCAATAATGCATATGCACATGAGAATTAGTTATGTGCACAAAACAATGCAATGCATCAAATTAGTTGTATGCACAAAGCAGTGGAACAAACTAGTTCATGCTACTTTTCAATGCACACTTATTGTTTAGCAAAACTAATGCAAAGCAATAATGCAATTGCACATGAGAATTAGTTATGTGCACAAAACAATGCAATGCATCAAATTAGTTTTATGCACAAAGCGATGCAACAAACTAGTTAATGCTACTTGTTAATGCACAACTTATTGTTTTGCTCAAACAATGCAAAGCAATAATGCAATTGCACATTAGAATTAGTTCTGTGCACAAAACAATACAATGCATCAAATTAGTTGTATGCACAAAGCAGTGGAAAAACTAGTTCATGCTACTTGTCAATGCACAACCTTTTGTTTAGCAAAACCAATGCAAAGTAATAATGCAATTGCACATGAGAAATAGTTCTGTGCACAAAGCAATGCAATGCAGCAAATTAGTTATATGCACAAAGCAGTGGAACAAACTAGTTCATGCTACTTGTCAATGCACAACTTATTGTTTTGCAAAACTAATGCAAAGCAATAATGCAATTGCACATGAGAATTAGTTCTGTGCACAAAACAAATGCAATGCATCAAATTAGTTTTATGCACAAAGCGATGCAACGAACTAGTTCATGCTCAACCAATGCAAAGCAATAATGCAATTGCACATGAGAATTAGTTATGTGCATTAAACAATGCAATGCATCAAATTAGTTTTATGCACAAAGCGATGCAACAAACTAGTTCATGCTACTTGTCAATGCACAACTTATTGTTTAGCAAAACTAATGCAAAGCAATAATGCAATTGCACATGAGAATTAGTTATGTGCACAAAACAATGCAATGCATCAAATTAGTTTTATGCACAAAGCGATGCAACAAACTAGTTCATGCTACTTGTCAATGCACAACTTATTGTTTAGCAAAAACTAATGCAAAGCAATAATGCAATTGCACATGAGAATTAGTTCTGTGCACAAAACAATGCAATGCATCAAATTAGTTTTATGCATAAAGCGATGCAACAAACTAGTTAATGCTACTTGTTAATGCACAACTTATTGTTTTGCTCAAACAATGCAAAGCAATAATGCAATTGCACATGAGAATTAGTTCTGTGCACAAAACAATGCAATGCATCAAATTAGTTGTATGCACAAAGCAGTGGAACAAACTAGTTAATGCTACTTGTCAATGCACAACCTTTTGTTTAGCAAAACCAATGCAAAGTAATAATGCAATTGCACATGAGAATTAGTTCTGTGCACAAAGCAATGCAATGCAGCAAATTAGTTATATGCACAAAGCAGTGGAACAAACTAGTTCATGCTACTTGTCAATGCACAACTTATTGTTTTGCAAAACTAATGCAAAGCAATAATGCAATTGCACATGAGAATTAGTTCGTGCACAAAACAAATGCAATGCATCAAATTAGTTTTATGCACAAAGCGATGCAACGAACTAGTTCATGCTCAACCAATGCAAAGCAATAATGCAATTGCACATGAGAATTAGTTATGTGCACAAAACAATGCAATGCATCAAATTAGTTTTATGCACAAAGCGATGCAACAAACTAGTTCATGCTACTTGTCAATGCACAACTTATTGTTTAGCAAAAACTAATGCAAAGCAATAATGCAATTGCACATGAGAATTAGTTCTGTGCACGAAACAATGCAATGCATCAAATTAGTTGTATGCACAAAGCAGTGGAACAAACTAGTTCATGCTACTTGTCAATGCACAACTTATTGTTTAGCAAAACTAATGCAAAGCAATAATGCAATTGCACATGAGAATTAGTTCTGTGCACAAAACAATGCAATGCATCAAATTAGTTTTATGCACAAAGCGATGCAACAAACTAGTTAATGCTACTTGTTAATGCACAACTTATTGTTTTGCTCAAACAATGCAAAGCAATAATGCAATTGCACATTAGAATTAGTTCTGTGCACAAAACAATACAATGCATCAAATTAGTTGTATGCACAAAGCAGTGGAAAAACTAGTTCATGCTACTTGTCAATGCACAACCTTTTGTTTAGCAAAACCAATGCAAAGTAATAATGCAATTGCACATGAGAAATAGTTCTGTGCACAAAGCAATGCAATGCAGCAAATTAGTTATATGCACAAAGCAGTGGAACAAACTAGTTCATGCTACTTGTCAATGCACAACTTATTGTTTTGCAAAACTAATGCAAAGCAATAATGCAATTGCACATGAGAATTAGTTCGTGCACAAAACAAATGCAATGCATCAAATTAGTTTTATGCACAAAGCGATGCAACGAACTAGTTCATGCTCAACCAATGCAAAGAAATAATGCAATTGCACATGAGAATTAGTTATGTGCACAAAACAATGCAATGCATCAAATTAGTTTTATGCACAAAGCGATGCAACAAACTAGTTCATGCTACTTGTCAATGCACAACTTATTGTTTAGCAAAACTAATGCAAAGCAATAATGCAATTGCACATGAGAATTAGTTATGTGCACAAAACAATGCAATGCATCAAATTAGTTTTATGCACAAAGCGATGCAACAAACTAGTTCATGCTACTTGTCAATGCACAACTTATTGTTTAGCAAAAACTAATGCAAAGCAATAATGCAATTGCACATGAGAATTAGTTCTGTGCACAAAACAATGCAATGCATCAAATTAGTTTTATGCATAAAGCGATGCAACAAACTAGTTAATGCTACTTGTTAATGCACAACTTATTGTTTTGCTCAAACAATGCAAAGCAATAATGCAATTGCACATGAGAATTAGTTCTGTGCACAAAACAATGCAATGCATCAAATTAGTTGTATGCACAAAGCAGTGGAAAAACTAGTTCATGCTACTTGTCAATGAACAACCTTTTGTTTAGCAAAACCAATGCAAAGTAATAATGCAATTGCACATGAGAATTAGTTCTGTGCACAAAACAATGCAATGCATCAAATTAGTTATATGCACAAAGCAGTGGAACAAACTAGTTCATGCTACTTGTCAATGCACAACTTATTGTTTTGCAAAACTAATGCAAAGCAATAATGCAATTGCACATGAGAATTAGTTCGTGCACAAAACAAATGCAATGCATCAAATTAGTTTTATGCACAAAGAGATGCAACGAACTAGTTCATGCTCAACCAATGCAAAGCAATAATGCAATTGCACATGAGAATTAGTTATGTGCACAAAACAATGCAATGCATCAAATTAGTTTTATGCACAAAGCGATGCAACAAACTAGTTCATGCTACTTGTCAATGCACAACTTATTGTTTAGCAAAAACTAATGCAAAGCAATAATGCAATTGCACATGAGAATTAGTTCTGTGCACAAAACAATGCAATGCATCAAATTAGTTGTATGCACAAAGCAGTGGAACAAACTAGTTCATGCTACTTGTCAATGCACAACTTATTGTTTAGCAAAACTAATGCAAAGCAATAATGCAATTGCACATGAGAATTAGTTCTGTGCACAAAACAATGCAATGCATCAAATTAGTTTTATGCACAAAGCGATGCAACAAACTAGTTAATGCTACTTGTTAATGCACAACTTATTGTTTTGCTCAAACAATGCAAAGCAATAATGCAATTGCACATTAGAATTAGTTCTGTGCACAAAACAATACAATGCATCAAATTAGTTGTATGCACAAAGCAGTGGAAAAACTAGTTCATGCTACTTGTCAATGCACAACCTTTTGTTTAGCAAAACCAATGCAAAGTAATAATGCAATTGCACATGAGAAATAGTTCTGTGCACAAAGCAATGCAATGCAGCAAATTAGTTATATGCACAAAGCAGTGGAACAAACTAGTTCATGCTACTTGTCAATGCACAACTTATTGTTTTGCAAAACTAATGCAAAGCAATAATGCAATTGCACATGAGAATTAGTTCTGTGCACAAAACAAATGCAATGCATCAAATTAGTTTTATGCACAAAGCGATGCAACGAACTAGTTCATGCTCAACCAATGCAAAGCAATAATGCAATTGCACATGAGAATTAGTTATGTGCATTAAACAATGCAATGCATCAAATTAGTTTTATGCACAAAGCGATGCAACAAACTAGTTCATGCTACTTGTCAATGCACAACTTATTGTTTAGCAAAACTAATGCAAAGCAATAATGCAATTGCACATGAGAATTAGTTATGTGCACAAAACAATGCAATGCATCAAATTAGTTTTATGCACAAAGCGATGCAACAAACTAGTTCATGCTACTTGTCAATGCACAACTTATTGTTTAGCAAAAACTAATGCAAAGCAATAATGCAATTGCACATGAGAATTAGTTCTGTGCACAAAACAATGCAATGCATCAAATTAGTTTTATGCATAAAGCGATGCAACAAACTAGTTAATGCTACTTGTTAATGCACAACTTATTGTTTTGCTCAAACAATGCAAAGCAATAATGCAATTGCAATTGAGAATTAGTTCTGTGCACAAAACAATGCAATGCATCAAATTAGTTGTATGCACAAAGCAGTGGAACAAACTAGTTAATGCTACTTGTCAATGCACAACCTTTTGTTTAGCAAAACCAATGCAAAGTAATAATGCAATTGCACATGAGAATTAGTTCTGTGCACAAAGCAATGCAATGCAGCAAATTAGTTATATGCACAAAGCAGTGGAACAAACTAGTTCATGCTACTTGTCAATGCACAACTTATTGTTTTGCAAAACTAATGCAAAGCAATAATGCAATTGCACATGAGAATTAGTTCGTGCACAAAACAAATGCAATGCATCAAATTAGTTTTATGCACAAAGCGATGCAACGAACTAGTTCATGCTCAACCAATGCAAAGCAATAATGCAATTGCACATGAGAATTAGTTATGTGCACAAAACAATGCAATGCATCAAATTAGTTTTATGCACAAAGCGATGCAACAAACTAGTTCATGCTACTTGTCAATGCACAACTTATTGTTTAGCAAAACTAATGCAAAGCAATAATGCAATTGCACATGAGAATTAGTTATGTGCACAAAACAATGCAATGCATCAAATTAGTTTTATGCACAAAGCGATGCAACAAACTAGTTCATGCTACTTGTCAATGCACAACTTATTGTTTAGCAAAAACTAATGCAAAGCAATAATGCAATTGCACATGAGAATTAGTTCTGTTTACAAAACAATGCAATGCATCAAATTAGCTGTATGCACAAAGCAGTGGAACAAACTAGTTCATGCTACTTGTCAATGCACAACTTATTGTTTAGCAAAACTAATGCAAAGCAATAATGCAATTGCACATGAGAATTAGTTATGTGCACAAAACAATGCAATGCATCAAATTAGTTTTATGCACAAAGCGATGCAACAAACTAGTTCATGCTACTTGTCAATGCACAACTTATTGTTTAGCAAAAACTAATGCAAAGCAATAATGCAATTGCACATGAGAATTAGTTCTGTGCACAAAACAATGCAATGCATCAAATTAGTTTTATGCATAAAGCGATGCAACAAACTTGCTACTTGTTAATGCACAACTTATTGTTTTGCTCAAACAATGCAAAGCAATAATGCAATTGCACATGAGAATTAGTTCTGTGCACAAAACAATGCAATGCATCAAATTAGTTGTATGCACAAAGCAGTGGAAAAACTAGTTCATGCTACTTGTCAATGAACAACCTTTTGTTTAGCAAAACCAATGCAAAGTAATAATGCAATTGCACATGAGAATTAGTTCTGTGCACAAAACAATGCAATGCATCAAATTAGTTATATGCACAAAGCAGTGGAACAAACTAGTTCATGCTACTTGTCAATGCACAACTTATTGTTTTGCAAAACTAATGCAAAGCAATAATGCAATTGCACATGAGAATTAGTTCGTGCACAAAACAAATGCAATGCATCAAATTAGTTTTATGCACAAAGAGATGCAACGAACTAGTTCATGCTCAACCAATGCAAAGCAATAATGCAATTGCACATGAGAATTAGTTATGTGCACAAAACAATGCAATGCATCAAATTAGTTTTATGCACAAAGCGATGCAACAAACTAGTTCATGCTACTTGTCAATGCACAACTTATTGTTTAGCAAAAACTAATGCAAAGCAATAATGCAATTGCACATGAGAATTAGTTCTGTGCACAAAACAATGCAATGCATCAAATTAGTTGTATGCACAAAGCAGTGGAACAAACTAGTTCATGCTACTTGTCAATGCACAACTTATTGTTTAGCAAAACTAATGCAAAGCAATAATGCAATTGCACATGAGAATTAGTTCTGTGCACAAAACAATGCAATGCATCAAATTAGTTTTATGCACAAAGCGATGCAACAAACTAGTTAATGCTACTTCTTAATGCACAACTTATTGTTTTGCTCAAACAATGCAAAGCAATAATGCAATTGCACATTAGAATTAGTTCTGTGCACAAAACAATACAATGCATCAAATTAGTTGTATGCACAAAGCAGTGGAAAAACTAGTTCATGCTACTTGTCAATGCACAACCTTTTGTTTAGCAAAACCAATGCAAAGTAATAATGCAATTGCACATGAGAAATAGTTCTGTGCACAAAGCAATGCAATGCAGCAAATTAGTTATATGCACAAAGCAGTGGAACAAACTAGTTCATGCTACTTGTCAATGCACAACTTATTGTTTTGCAAAACTAATGCAAAGCAATAATGCAATTGCACATGAGAATTAGTTCTGTGCACAAAACAAATGCAATGCATCAAATTAGTTTTATGCACAAAGCGATGCAACGAACTAGTTCATGCTCAACCAATGCAAAGCAATAATGCAATTGCACATGAGAATTAGTTATGTGCATTAAACAATGCAATGCATCAAATTAGTTTTATGCACAAAGCGATGCAACAAACTAGTTCATGCTACTTGTCAATGCACAACTTATTGTTTAGCAAAACTAATGCAAAGCAATAATGCAATTGCACATGAGAATTAGTTATGTGCACAAAACAATGCAATGCATCAAATTAGTTTTATGCACAAAGCGATGCAACAAACTAGTTCATGCTACTTGTCAATGCACAACTTATTGTTTAGCAAAAACTAATGCAAAGCAATAATGCAATTGCACATGAGAATTAGTTCTGTGCACAAAACAATGCAATGCATCAAATTAGTTTTATGCATAAAGCGATGCAACAAACTAGTTAATGCTACTTGTTAATGCACAACTTATTGTTTTGCTCAAACAATGCAAAGCAATAATGCAATTGCAATTGAGAATTAGTTCTGTGCACAAAACAATGCAATGCATCAAATTAGTTGTATGCACAAAGCAGTGGAACAAACTAGTTAATGCTACTTGTCAATGCACAACCTTTTGTTTAGCAAAACCAATGCAAAGTAATAATGCAATTGCACATGAGAATTAGTTCTGTGCACAAAGCAATGCAATGCAGCAAATTAGTTATATGCACAAAGCAGTGGAACAAACTAGTTCATGCTACTTGTCAATGCACAACTTATTGTTTTGCAAAACTAATGCAAAGCAATAATGCAATTGCACATGAGAATTAGTTCGTGCACAAAACAAATGCAATGCATCAAATTAGTTTTATGCACAAAGCGATGCAACGAACTAGTTCATGCTCAACCAATGCAAAGCAATAATGCAATTGCACATGAGAATTAGTTATGTGCACAAAACAATGCAATGCATCAAATTAGTTTTATGCACAAAGCGATGCAACAAACTAGTTCATGCTACTTGTCAATGCACAACTTATTGTTTAGCAAAACTAATGCAAAGCAATAATGCAATTGCACATGAGAATTAGTTATGTGCACAAAACAATGCAATGCATCAAATTAGTTTTATGCACAAAGCGATGCAACAAACTAGTTCATGCTACTTGTCAATGCACAACTTATTGTTTAGCAAAAACTAATGCAAAGCAATAATGCAATTGCACATGAGAATTAGTTCTGTTTACAAAACAATGCAATGCATCAAATTAGCTGTATGCACAAAGCAGTGGAACAAACTAGTTCATGCTACTTATCAATGCACAACTTATTGTTTAGCAAAACTAATGCAAAGCAATAATGCAATTGCACATGAGAATTAGTTATGTGCACAAAACAATGCAATGCATCAAATTAGTTTTATGCACAAAGCGATGCAACAAACTATTCTACTGATGTCTATATATCTGCAAATATTTGCATTTCCTCACCAAGATTAAAAGCGCTTCTAACATGCATGCACTTTTCAAAACATTCAGCTCTCTTCTCTTTCCCCCTCCACCCTCTACCTCTTTAACTGGCAATGATTTTGCCCATTTCTTTATTAACAAAACTGCGACTATCAGCAGTCAGTTCTCGGCTCTACACACACGTGAAAATAGATTGACCTCTGATGTAACCACAAACCTTTTTTCAACCACCTCTCCACTAGGGATGTGCTTTTTGACTAATTTGTTAGTCGTTTAAACGGAAATTTTGGAACCGACTAGTCTAAAAGTAATGCCGCTAGAAATAAGTCTCAAAACTGCAGCTGTATGTAGCGAGAGTGTCGGTTTCCATGGTGATGCCCGTGACAATGAGTTCAATAAACGGATAAAAAATAAAAAAGTATATATATTTCTTTCAGCTGAACGTGATCACAGTGACGGACAGTTGGAGTAAATGACGCGATGAAAAAAAATGTGGCTGTTTCGGCTCGTCTCTCCAAGCATGTCCATGTCTGTGATTTATTTGGTTTCGCTCGGATCCAGTGGAATCATTACATGCATTGGAATCATTATATATCATTTGACATAACAGTTTATAAAACACTTTTCTATCTCCTTCTACATTAAAGCACACCTCGCTCGTCTTTCAGTGGTCAATATTAAACCGCGACTGATAAAAACAAAACGCATGGGAGATCTGCGGTAAAGATTTAGTTTCTGCTCGATGACAGATGTATCTCATTTATTTGGTTTTGATTATTTATTCAAAATATTCCCACACTTGTGAAATATCAATTACCTGATATTCCAATTCTCAAATATGTGGAAGTGAATGCGTTTTGTCACTTAAAAGCCTTTATAATTATCATGTCAGCTGATCTGCGACAGGCGCCGCAGTTCAGAGAATCTGATCCGTCGGAGTTACAGCACGTAAATTCCGTCTCTTCTCTCGAAATACATGACAGTGAGTGTCCAGCGTATTTAAACGTCTGAAACCGAAAATAAAGGTACGTGGTTGAAAACTGAATAGCTGTGATATGACAAACACTGAGTCGGAGCGCGTCAGTTGCGACCAGCGCCAGCCAACGCGCGAAAACGTGTTTGAATTTAGCAATTGATCACGAGACGCACGGATCGTTCTAATCCACGTGCGATCGCGCGCGTCATAGGGTTACATGTAAGATTAAAACGTCATTTGAACAATAAAATGTTGTGTGTGTTTTTTTTTTCTCGTGTAGTCGACTAGTGTTTTCGGTGTCGACTAGTAGCTCGCACATCCCTACTCTCCACTCACAGAGGTAGATGTATCTAAACTTCACATCACCCGTTGATAATTACAGACATAGCTCTCTCCTACCATTCATATCAAAAACTCTTGAACGTGTTATTTTTAACCAGGTGTCTTCTTGTCCTCTCTCAGTTGGACATCAACCAGTCTGGTTGATCAACCGGTCTTCAAGAAGGTTAAGGTGACTTCAACCAGTCTGGCTTCAACCGAGACTGCATTACTATCCGTTGCTGAAGCTCTAAGGAGTGCAAAAGCTGATTCAAAATTGTCAGTTCTCATTCTTTTAGATCTATCTGCTGCCATTGACACTGTTAATCATCATATCCTTCTGTCTACCCTCTCGTCACTAGGCATCCTTTTCAGTGGTTTGAATCCTATCTCACGGATGGTCCTTCAGGGTTGCATGGTGCGGGGAGGTCTCCAAAGAATGTCAACTGGTCACCCATGTTCCACAGGACCTCTTGGACCACTTCTCTTCTCCACGTACACCACATCAGTGGGTCCCATCATAGAGGCACACGGCTTCTCCTATCACCGCTACGCCAATGATATACAGCTATTCCTGCTGTTTCAACTAGATGATCCCACGGTGGCTGCGAGAATCACAAGCTGGCTAGCGGACATCTCTGCATGGATGAAAGAGCATCATCTGCAATTCAACCTGGCAAAGATGGAGCTTCTAGTCTTTCCCGCCGATTCAACACTGCAGTATGATTTCACCGTCCAGATCGGCTTCACCACGATTACCCCTTCAAGGTCTGCCAGAAATCTTGGAGTGATCTTTGAGGACCAGCTGACCTTCAAAGAACACATTGCAAAGACGGCTCAATCATGCAGGTTTGCACTGCGCAACATCAGGAAGATCAGGCCATTCACTGAGGAGCAAGCTACAACAACTTCTGATTTATGGTCATTTCCAGGCTTGATTACTGCAATGCTCTTTTGGTCAGACTTCCTGCTAGTTGAATCAAACCCCTGCAACTGTTCAGAACGCCACAGCTTGTCTGGGTCTTCAACCAACCCAAAATAACTCATGTCACACCACTCCTCATTTCACTAAGCCTGTTCAAAGCACTGACTCTTGCATACAGAACTTACACAAGCTCAGCACCTTCATACTTCCACTCAATGTTACAAATCTACACACCTACCAGAAACCTTTGATCGATCAATGAGCGACGACTCGCGGTTACATCACAGAGAGGCAAAAAATCACTCTCAAGAACATTTTTATTCACCGCTCCTTGCTGGTGGAACAATCTCCCTGCCCTCATCCAGAATGCAGATTCCTTGTCAAGGTGTAAAAGACTACTGAAAACACATCTCTTCCGTGAGCACCTAACATGATATACACACACAATTTTTTTTAAATTAATTCTCTTACTCCCTCTATTCCCCATACTTGTACTACTTTTGTATGTAATGTTCGAAACTTTGTATTGTAAGCACTATGTACTTTTGTATCTTCAGGACAGATCGCTTTATGAATTCCTCAAGTTGTAAGTCGCTTTGGATAAAAGCGTCTGCTAAATGAATAAATGTAAATGTAAATATATATATAAAAAGTAAATATATATATCAAAATAGATGGTAAAGAGAAATGTTTCAATGAAGGTAAAATAATATCAAATACTATGCTAGTATAAAGTTGATTTTACACTATAAGATTGTGCTGCTGGTATCGTGTCTGGGATGGATAAGATTTCAAACATGTTTTTAAATAAATATTTCAGGTGAATTGTCACATTCAATTGCTTTGTCTTTATTGAATTATGACTTACTGGCACATTAAGAAAACTTTCTTGTGAACTTCAGAGAAGATACAGGTATATTCACAAATGGTGCATCAAGATGGTAGATCATTGTGTAACAGTTTTACTGCTACTTTTTGTGTCAGTATTTGGTTATACATGTAATGTCTGAATGTACCACTAGGCAGTGCTGTAGCCTGCGGGCTACCTATTAGTATAAAAGGTGGTAGAGAAGAAGCAGGAGGTAGGAAGCATGTGCTAGGCACCTAAGGATCTTCCTGCGAGAAGCTGTTGTGTTTTGTACCCGGTGTTCGAGGAACTTTTAGTTCAAAGGCTCAACTGTGAGTACGATTGTTTGTCTTTGTATATGATGTTTAGGTCATAAATGTTCATGTAAAGAGTAGCACTAAGTTTGTCATTTTTGTTTAATGCAGCGGGTTCTTTGTAAGAATGAGGATACAGCTAACATTAATAGGACTTGTCTAAGAGAGGATCACCAATCGACCACGCCTTCAGCTTCAAGCATTTACTACATCGGCTGGAGTTGTGTTTTCTGTCCACTGGCGGATATGTCTTCAACTGCAACGGGCTTAAGTACTCTTTCTTCACACTGTTACCTCTGCAAGGACTGAACTCTCGGTAGCCTAAAGCTACAATTGGACTGCTCTTAAAAAGGGGAAAAAGGAAGTAATTTGTGTTTGTATTTAAGTTGACGTTTGAACGATTTTGTTGTTGGGTGCTTTAAAGGATTAAAGGTGGCTCATTGGAATTTAGGATGTCTGGTCCCTCAATTTATTATGCAATTAGTGACTTGAGTCTGGATTAAGACAAACTGTTGCAGTTGTTAGATTCGTTTCCCAGCGTGCCTCATTCCAGTCCTCTTTTTATTAACGGTTGAATGAATAAGTACTCAGCGCTGAGGGAGATAAACTGTCTCTCAACTTTATTCTTTATCTATTTGAATATATGTAGAGAAATGTCTAGGGGAGTAACAGAGGCAACCAATGAGAGAATATAGATAAGATCATATAGGAATTTCTATATATGCCAGAACCAAGTCTATATATGGTCAGTTGTCCAAGTTTTACCAGGAATACATTGGGGCCCTGCTGGCCCTTCTGTTCCTTTACCATAGCAGTGGAGATTCATCCAATGTTCAACCTAGTGGTCCATATGCTTATGCTATAAAGTTATACTCATGCAAAGACAAATAAACAGATAACAGATTGATTATATAGAAGAGGAAAATTTAAGATACAGGAGGAGTTAAGAAAAAAAAAGATAATAAATTGATAAGTAAGTTTCTATACTTTCCTGTAGCTCAATCAGTAGAGCATTGGTGTTTACAACACCAAGGTCATGGGTTCAATCCCAGGGAAAGCAAGAACTGATTCAATGTGTTCCTTGAATGCAAGTCGCTTTGGATAAAAGTGGACATTTTTTATTTGTGGACAAATGTGCATGGATAAAGGGGTAAAACAAGCAGTGCAGCAAAAACAAATACATTATAGATAACTTGTCCAAGTGATAGGGTACACAGGGGCATGGGTACCTGAGAGAGGGATTTTGGTAGATTTAGGGGAGAAACCAGGATTTTGGGAAAAGTTTCGGATGAAAAAAAAGAACGACACATGTTTTAACTTTATCAAATCACAACCAAAGATTTATTTAGAGGCAATAGATGAAGGCTTTCTTTTACAATTGTGTTTAAATATGTTCATGGCTTGTTATATGTGTGTTTAAAGAATTTTCATGTCTCTCTTCCCTCTATCACAGACATCTACACATCATGTTATATCCGCAAAGCCACCAGCATTGTGGACGACCCCACACACCCCTCACACACACTTTTCACCCTCCTGCCATCCGGAAAACAGTATCGAAAAATTTGGTCTCTCACAACCAGGCTTTGCAACAGTTTTTTTTCCCCATGGTATCAGGCTGCTGAACTCATAACTCATACAAGCTGCACTACTTTTGAACTGTTACCATCAGACTGTGACAAAATTAAACTGTGCACTTTATGTATATCGTTTTTTTTCTGTACCTACTGTTTATTATGTCTGCGTTATGGTCTGTACTGTCTGTTTGCACTTTGTGCTCTGATGTATAGAGGTTTTTGTTCTATAGTGCCTTGGTCCTGGAGAAACGTTTCGTTTCACTACTTGTATATGGCTGAAATGACAGTAAAATCCACTTTGACTTTGTTTATGATTACATTTTCTAAATACAACTGTGTAATATGTGTTTAAATATGTTCATGGTTTATGTGTATGTATGTTTTTACAAAGAGATTGAGATTATAGAGATTTTCAATAAATGTTACTTGTAATAACTTTCTATTCATTATAATGTTTTTGAGCAATAAGTAATTTAGAGGATGTATTTTGTAGGATGATTATTTGTGTACAAGCATAACTGTTATCTGAAGTTTCTGAAAATAATAGCAGGCCTGAAACTTACATATTCCACAGACAATATCATATTAGGAGGGCATTTTAACAAGGTTCAGGATGATTGGATGGACCGGTCACCTTTTAATTTCCAATATCTCCCAAAGCTAAGGAAGTGCAAATATCATTTTTTAATCATTTAATCATTAATCATTTATTCATTTTTCTAAGGAGCCCATCCTTAGAGCTTCTTAGATCTAGATTTAACATTGATTACAATTGTTGTACTTTTTGTGATTGTGAAATTGAAACAACAGTACATTTGTTTTTTTTTTGATGGCTTATTTCGCAAAACCTTTTGGTTTGACATATGAGTGGCTTAAAAGTACAATTACTTTGATTTCGTCATTTTCTAAAAACGACATAATTTTCTGTGTAATAATGGAAAATGTACACAGTCAGTACATTTTGAATAATATTCTTATTCTGGGGAAATTACTGTAAGTCATTACTGTAAGTGCCTTAAAACAAATCCACTGTTTTTGTTGTTTCAGAAAGAATTTTGGATTTATTGAAAATCATTAAGATTACTAAAATCGAGAAGTGGAACAAGACTTTTTGGTTTATTAAAGAAAGTTAAGCTGTTGTATAATTCTTTTTTTCTTTTTTCTCTCTCTATCTCTTTGTTTCTCTTTCTATGTTTCTTTTATGGAGTTGTGCTCTGTAAGTGATTTTGTATTGCCTTACTGTAATTGTTTTTCTTGCAATAAAAAAAAGACAAAAGTTCAATCACTCCTGTCATCGGTGAGAAAAGTAAGGAAATCATTGTAACGAGAGGTTTTACAGAGCGTATTTCTCGAGAGAGTTTCGACTATCTGTGATTTCCCGCACGCAGTCAATACTGTGAAATACTGAAGGGGTGATCACATAGGGTGTTTTTTTGTTTATTTTAATAAACAATATTGAGTCTATAAAACACTAAAGTACAACAAATATATTGATAAAGACACTCGTTGAAGGTTCATACACACCGGGACATTTTACGGCACACTTTTTTTAACAATGTTGATTTTTCTTGCAATCATAATGCAATGGACTGTGTGTGGCCTACATTAAACATTTAAATAAAAGGGTTGCTGAGCTGTTTACACAGTCATATAGCCTAAAATAAAAGAGCCTACACAGGGACAGGAAAAAAGAATGCAAAAAAAATAAAAAAATACGCGGCCTTACGAGCTTAAAACAAAAAAGCTCCAGCTAAAAAAAGAGGAGCTTCACCGCGCACCGGTATTTGTCGCACTCCTAGCCTACTTGTGGCCATTAAAACAAGTTTTTAGTTTCACTTTAAATATTATAGGCTAATGTTACTTTTTAATTTCATTTACGTTGAAAAGTGAACAGGACATCACATAAGAATACGTAAGAATATGTCAGAAGAATAGTGATCACATAAACAGCATTTATTTAAAATACAATATTTTGTAACAATATACATGTCTTTGTCACTTTTCATAAGTTTAAACCCATTAATCAAGATATGAATTGTTTTCAAATATCAGTAACAGTTAAAGGTGCTCTATATCTTCTTGCTGCGAATATTCCAGCCATTCCCTATCATTACACCAATTTTGCAAAAATGACCGCTGACAGTCATTTTTATGTTGCTGCTTCTTTGGAAACTGTTTTAAACGAACCTGGACTTTACCGAGATCCTCTGGTGCACTGGACATTGACGGTGAGTCGTTGCTTTTGGACTGCTGAGTAACTGCCACCAGTGGCGTAAGCGGGCCTGCATTGTCAGGTGAAGCAGAACTTGAAGTACAACTTTTTAATCCACTTTCGAATATACATTGTGAAACAAGAGTAATGATCATCCGTAGTAGCTTCGAAAAATTTATTCATTGTGTATGTTCTGGTGCGCGAGCGGCGAGACATGTAATGTGATGTTAGAGTGGGGGAGTCTTGAGTCTTGCCGTTGCAAGTTTTCACTGATCTTTCTCTCTATTTCATACGGACCACTAAATTTTGCCTGGAACTGGAAGAAAGACCAACACTAACTCACCAGGCTGAATATCCCGTCTTACACTCTTTTTGTCAAAGTGAACCTTCATTTTGGTCTGTGCGGTCACCAAGTTCTCTTTTGCCATCGCACACGCTCGATGCAACCTGTCACGAAATTTACTCACATAATCTAGAACAGGCATATGGGGAACAGATTCTTCCAACAATTGTTAACGCAACATTCTCAATGGACCGCGAACCGTATGCCCGAACACCAAGTCGGCAGGAGCAAAGCCTAATGACTCTTGCGTGGTTTCGCGAATCGCAAACATAAGAATAGGTAGTCCCTCGTCCCATTCTCTTTCTGTTTCTAGGCAAAACTTTCGCAACAGCGACTTCAGTGTTTGGTGGAAACGTTCTAATGCTCCCTGGCTTTGCGGGTGATAGGCACTAGATAGTTGGTGTTTCACGTTCAACTCACGAGTAACTTGGGAAAATATTTTGGATGTGAAATTTGACCCTTGATCCTCTTGGATCACTTTTGGTAGACCAAACCTGGAGCAAAATTTAATCAATTCTTGTACCACCCTTTTAGCGTTTATAGTACGCAACGGAATCGCTTCCGGATAACGAGTCGCAGCGCACATTATTGTTCGAATGTATTGGTTTCCAGCTTTAGATTTAGGAAGCGGACCAACACAATACATAATAATACGCTCAAATGGCTCTCCTAAAACTGGTATTGGCCATAAAGGAGCAGATGGAATGGTCTGATTTGGTTTGCCAGCCATTTGGCATGTGTGACAGGAACGGCAGTAATTGGAGACATCAGTCTTTAACCCGGGCCAGAAAAAATAGCGAAGCACTCCCTCATATGTTTTTCTAACACCTAAGCGGCTTGAAAGAATGTGATCATGAGCCAGTTTAAGTATTTGTGCTCGATACTCAGAAGGAACTACAATTTGACAGAAGGCCTCATTGCCTTTCCACCTACGCCAGGGGTCTCAAACTCAAATGAGCCGGGGGCCGCAGGAGGCAGAGTTTGGGTGAGGCAGGGCCGCATCAAGTATTCCACAAAAAAATGTTTTTCTCAAACGTCATTATTGACAGTTCTTTAACTTCAATGGGTTCTTCTTCTATGTACTTGGACTTACTGAAGTTCAAGGTTGAGGAAAAAGTTACTAATTTTTTCGAGATAAATCCCAGGGAAACATATTTTTATGGATTAAAGAGGTGTAAAACACCTCTCCACTGTTTTACACTAAAAAAAGTCATTATTATGATAAACTCTCATTATTTTGAGATAAGTCAATATTATGAAACTTTCTCATTTTTTCCAGATATTAAGTCAGTATTATGAGAAATTCTAATTTATTATAAGAAATTTTCTTATTATTTTGAGATATTAAATCATTATTATGAGAAACTCTCTCATTATTATGACTTAAATAATCCTTTTTTTTCTCAACTGTGGCGGAAACGGGCTTCCATACTTTCCTGATGACATGAACATCGTAATATTTTATATGGTAGAAAATACAGATATAGGCGACTGCTACCGGCTGTTAATTATTAGCTGGGACTGTGGGACACCATTAATAAATGTATATACAAACAATGGGATGCAGCCACGGAGGCGTTATTTACTGGATTTCATTTTCTATATTAACCGATGTCCCGCAAATCAGCTTATTTCCAATTATGGAAAAACAAATACAATCCGCATGACGCTAAATCCAACTCCGATAACAGTAACATTCACTTCGTCCAGCTCAAAGAAGAACATGCTCAATTTCAAACACAATAAGAAGTAATAATTCTATGACGGCTTTGACAAATGTGATGTCACACGGGCAGCTATGTTTCTCTGTCTGCCTCAAGCCCGGCTGATGCCCCGCCCCCGGGAGTCATTTACTCCATTATGATTGGCCCCCGGGAGTCATGTACTCCACTGTGATTGGTTGGTTTGCACAGCTCCAGCTCGCACGAAAAAGGAATCTTCCGCACACAACGCGGCAAAGCGCTATTCATTCAGTACTCGCGGGCCGCACTTACATTAAACTTTCATATGGTCCCGCGGGCCACAAAATATCGTTTCCCGCGGGCCGCATGTTTGAGACCCCTGACCTACGCATAAGCACTTCATCATCCCAGTAATATGCGACTCCTTTCTCATGAATATTATCCTTGCTAACTGCAGCTGTTGATGCAAATGCAGTTAAATCAAACTCCATGTTTACCTGGAATCCCTCCCCCGCCTTTAAATGAAAGCAATCAACAAACAAGGGAAAAAAAGACTTACCCAAGCTAAACGTCTTTTTGACAAGCCCCCAGTTTTTATAGTTTTAATATTTTCAGTGGTCCAAGTTTTACCATAGATATCTTAACTTATATCTTACTGACCCTCCTGTGCCTTTACCATAGAAGTGGAGATTAATCCTATGTTCACCTATTGGTCCATATGCTTATGGTATAGTATTATACTCATGCAAAAGCAAATAAACAGATAACAGATTGATTATATAAAAGGCAATATATATAAGAGGAAAATTTAAGATACAGGAGGAGTTTATTTATTAACATTTATTTATTATTTATTAGCAATTATTTATAAAAATAAACTCATGGAACAGGCCTAGATAAAAACGAAGGTACCCCTAGAAAAGACTGTAAACAATGTGACTAAAGAGACATGTTAATTCAAGGTGCGTCTACTAATTAGCATCACAGGTGTGTACAATCTTGTAATCAGTCAGTGGGCCTATTTATAGGGCTTCAGGAAGTCGCTGTGTTATCTGGTGACATGGTGTTGTACTACACTCAACATGGGCCAGGGTAAATGAAGGAAAGAGTTGTCTCAGGAGATTAAATGATTGTTATAGAAAAGCATGATAAAGGGATATAAAACCATATTCAAGCAGCTTGAAGTTCCTGTGACTACAGTTGCACATATTCAGAAATTTAAGATCCATGGGACTTTAGTCAACCTCCCTGGATGTGGCCGCAGGAGGAAAATTTACAACACATCAGAGACGGATAATCCAAATGGTAAAAAAAGAGCCCAGAAAGACTTCTAAAGAGATCCAAGGTGAACTCCATGATCAAGGAACATCGGTGTCACAACACAAAATATCAGCCAAACTTCAATGGGCAGAACTATATTACCGGTAGATCTACACAATCATCCACAGTAATTAACAGTCAATTGTTTACATTATATCTGTCTGACAGATACAGATATATGAATTATGAAACAGAACTGTTTACTTATTATTGGGTCTTTCTGCCTGAGAAATAACGTAACGTAAATTAACCGAGTGAAAGTCCTTGAATGGATGGGTTCACTTCAAAGAGCTGAAAAAAAAACGGAAGACTTCAAAAGCCATGACTTTCAAAGTTTGAACTGTTGTTTATTGCAACGTTGAGCCGATCAACCAATCAAAGGCGTTTATGTTGAACTGCCGAATGCACACACGTGCTGATTGGCTGTAGGAATCAACTTCATGGACCTGTTTTTCTATTTCTTGAGCAATCCTTGACATGTTTTTCAAACCTTGATCAATCAAATGTCCATCTGTGTCATTGTCAGGGATGAATGTGGCACCATGAATTGGCATTTCCTGCCTTTGCTCAGTTGCAGGCTGATCCTGGAAGAGAACATTTCCTGTGTGACAAGTGAGAGAATAGGCTGCAGGGAACACAGAGAGTCATCATCACATTCAAGCGTGGCACACAATTTTTGCTGATTTCAATGGCAATAAATTGCACGGGTAATATCTACGAAAATGTTGAAATGATATAAAAAGTTTGTGTGGAAAAATCATAAGTTATTTAATGCAGAGTTCGGATAACAAGACGCTCCATTTAGATCAGGGGTCTCAAACATGTAGCCGGCGAAACAATATTTTGTGGCTCGCAGGACAATATGAAAGATTAATGTTAGTACGGCGCATGAGTTTTGAATGAATAGCTATTTACTGCGCTGGGTGTGGAAGGTTCCTTTTTTATGCAATTTGAACAAACAACCAATCACAGTGGGGGATATGACTCCCAGGGGCGGGGCATCGGCTGAACTTGATGCAGACAGAGAAACATTTCAAAACCATGGAGCTGCACATGTAACATCACATTTGTCAAAGCCGTCATAGAATTATTACTTCTTGTTGTGTTTGCAATTGAGCATGTTTGACTTTGAGCTGGATGGAGTCAATGTCACTGTTATAGTGTTTAGCGTCATGCAGATTGTATTTTGTTTTTCCATCATTTGAAATGGGCTGATTTGCTTTAAAATTAAAAGCGATATGATCATCATCCATGTGTGAATGATTATGTCATCATGACAATTTTGCAAATTAACGACCAACGTATAACGTATACATTATAACATATAACGTATGATAATGTAAGTCCAAGTACAGGTCTGTTTACTGACAATCGTCTTCAAGCTATATTGAGAGGCTCGGCTCTTTCTCCCGTCAAGCCAAATGCAGCTTAGCTATGGATAACAGGAAGCGCTGCCAGGGCTCAAATAATATTCATAAGGAACCGTTCATGTTCTTCAATATTCTATTTAAGTTCAGGACAGGTCAAACCACCCGATAATCTCACCAAACTTCATATACGAACAGTAAGAACGATCATAAGAACTGATTTGTGTCACGGTCTTTGTCTATCCATTCTTGGTCCATTATGGTCTA
>JAWRVZ010000974.1:0-49244 GCA_037043235.1 Rhodeus uyekii
ATGTAGCCTTTTATATATACTAAATAGATGTGTGTGTATGTGTGTGTGTGTGTATATATATATATATATATATATATATATATATATAAATAAATGTGAATACTGTGAATAATACTTTGTTTTATTTCTATTTTAAAGATGTAATTAAGCATTATTTATGTAGTCTTACCACTTTCAAAACAGACAGCAGTTACACTGCATGTATATGGAGCCCTTTATATTTACAATATAGATGTAGATAGATATGCATGTATGTGTGTGAATAAATTTAGGCGCTATAAATAAACGTAGGCGCTTAGGCGTGGATGCGCGAATGCGGGAGGACGCGCGTGTATGGAGCCTCTAATACACATGTGTCAAACTCAAGGCCCGCGTGGCCCGCGAGAGCTTAAAAGTTTTGAGCGTCTAAAAATAAACAAAAAAAATAAATAAATTAAGAGCGTGCTTTGACCAAAAACTACATTTCCCACAATGCCTTTCGACTACGCTAGCCGCGGCAGTGTCCATGCCAACGAGTGGAATTGAGATATAAATAATGATCACAAAATGTCCAGAAAGAGAAAAGTTGATGCAGACGGAAGGCTGTTTGACAGATGGGAAGGCGAATACTTGTTTATGCTTCAAGGAGAAAGACCGGTATGTCTTTTGTGTTACGAGTCGGTGTCAGTTGTCAAAGAGTACAATAATAATTGTCAGGGTTCTGCCACATTCGGTCTAGTAATCTCTTGTTGTTGTGGCAGAGCTCTGACACTACCGGAATGTCTCGAGTTGCGTGTCTGTGTGGCGTCTTTTGTGCGAGTTATGATGTCCGGTCCCGATAGATTGGTCTGGTTTAGTTTCGGTTTTGTGTCGGGATGCGGCCATTCATAACTCGTGTGTTCTCCTTGTCCTGAGCGCGTGAGAACAGGTGATTGATTACTCGTGTGGGCGCGGTTTAAAGCTTTGCGCCATCTGCGCTCTCTCTCGTCTGTGTGCTTTCTTGTTGTGTTTTCTGTCACGCATAGTGATGTTACGCCTGTTTTATTTTTGTCTTTGTAACAAAATCCCCACTCGTCTGCAACATTGAGTCCTCGTACATCCCTTTCTACACACCTGACAATAATGTAATTATTTAATGTTTGCAGGTCTTATGTGTGTATGAAGACAAATTGTTGTTATCAAACCATCAGTTGGATGCAAGGCTGTGTGCAGACTCTTTTTTTTTTAAATGCTACATGTGCTATACATGTTCTTTGCAGCTCACTTTTTTATTTTTCTTTATTCACTTGAACAGTTTGATCCTTCATTAATGGAGTTATGTGGGTTTTCATAAGCTGACAAAATTTTAAAGAATTTATGTTCGAGCAACAAGCAAACATATGTTCTCTATGCAACTGTAATTATCACTTGAATAAGTTATAATAGATAATGAGTTATTTAACATTAAGGAGTAGTTACATTTATTTTACATTACATTCGATTACATTTAGTTACATTTATAAGTTACATCTGGCCCTTTGCGGACAGCCATTATGCTGATGTGGCCCTCGGTGAAAATGAGTTTGACACCCCTGCTCTAATACATACTTTTTAGATGTATATGTAAATCCTTCCTTCATGGGAAACAAACTTAAATATTAGTATTTTTAAAATAATTCCTGCTAAAGTACAATGAGGAGAGTAATGCTGTTTTTTCTAATCTCAAGCAGTTTTCAGATTGAATCGATCTGCCATGTCAGACTTCAGTTCAACACGGCAATTATAGCAGATAAAGGAATCAACGCAATGTAATATTTACTCAGGCATAAGTTATAAATAAACTGACGCGAGTGCGCGAGGACGCGCGTTTGAACTTCATTGAGAGTTGCCGTTCCCATAGTAATCTACTCAGCGGGGGGAAAACCTTCACCGAGTAAACACGAATGAGAGTCACAATCCGTTGTTTTCACGGACGTCACAAAACCTGCGTAGTTACCCACCATGCACTGCGCACCGCCATTTTGATTCCCTATTGTCAGTGTCAACTCGTATATCTTATTGACGATCGTCGCTAATTTTACTTGTTATCATACTCTTTATTACTCTAATACTACATATTTGTAGATTGTAAATCAAAAACAATTAACATAAGTGACTTCTGTTGTGTTTATGGATACACGCGGTGGAATGAGGACAAGTTACCGCAGTTTTAGAAAGCTCTGTACTTTCACATTCATGAACCTCTCCATGGACTGAATTAACATGAACAATAGTGTTTTCATCACTGCTCTGTGTCTTTAACGCCTAAAAAGGAGATATAAAATATAACGTTAGGTGTTATTTTAACTGCTGAATCGAATTTCAATATAAAGGACGTTAGACAAATTGGTTGAATTTAACTTGTATTATTTTAATTGTTGAATATGTTTCCAATTTATAACAATAAACAAAAGGTAAAGCATTTTGGGGAAAGTTACTAATTAGGACAAAGTGGGTGGGTTATTGTCTGTCGACTGTAACACATTTTTACTTTTGGTATAAATTGCAGCTTCTAAACATAGTTATTGTCAATACATTTAAACTTACCCCCTACAAAGTGTTTAGAGCATGGGTGATCGTCCTATGTCAAATACTGCTAAAGGTTAAGTTTATTGAGTTACGAAAGCATTTTGGGGAAAGTTACTAATTAGGACAAAGTGGGTGGGTTATTGTCTGTCGACTGTAACACATTTTTACTTTTGGTATAAATTGCAGCTTCTAAACATATTAAATATTGTCAATACATTTAAACTTACCCCCTACAAAATGTTTAGAGCATATGATCGTCCTATTCCATTTTTCTTCAGTCTGAATGTCAGCCCTGTGATCGCAGCTTTCCATACACGTCGCCTTTCTTCTGACAAAATTCGTGTTCTTTCACATTGTCCAGTTATCACTTTTGGAAGTTTAAAAAATCTTACATCTGTACTTACTCCTGGCCTATTTGAACATCCAAAAATTCCACAGATAGGCATTTGTGAGCATAAGTTTTGAATATACAAGCTTTGTCGTTGCTTTGCATAGGGAATCAAAATGGCGGATATGCCGGTACGCAAGTTTCGATGACGTCACGTGAAAACAACGGATTTGGCCATATAAGTGCATAAATCTTCAAAAACACACTGCAGTGGTTACTTGATAATCGGAAACAATTTCCGTTTGATCATAAACTCTCTCACATAAATCTATTTTAGGAGATTATGATCTCTCTCTCCAGCAGTAATGGCGTCTTTGAAAAGCTTTGAGGCTTTGAATTGCAGCGCTCTGATTCGTTCAAACTTCAGTGCTCTCACTGACAGGGGTGCAATTTTGTGATATCATGTATGTAAAATAGAGAGATTTAACTTACTAATTAAAGTAAAAAATCGATTGTAGACCTGCAAGTTTTTTTTCAGGATTTAAAAAAAAAATGCATGCCCATTGGAATGGACATGTTCACACATACTGTATTGAAATGTGTTATATATCAGGTGTAATGTTGTGATGTTACCAACAGATGGAGTGGACGCTCTATCTAAAATTCAGTTTTCACTTCATTAGTGAAAGTCTATGGAGATTTTTTACAGATAGATAGATGGAAAGAATTAGATCTTGAGCATATATACACTTGTTAGTTATTGCTTTGCGTTGTTTCTAGGCAGTTACTAAGGTGTCGTTATGTTCTTTGATCATAATTTAATTTTTCAATTGATCATAATTTAATCTTTAATCAATTGATGATCAATTTTGCTAGCAAGATTTAATGTTAATTATCTTGTTGATAGCAAGATTTAGTATGAATTCCGAAGTCATTAGCAACATTTAACATAAATAAGCATGTTGCTGGCAAGAATTAGCTGAATTAGCATATTGGTAGCAAGATTTATTGTTAAGTAACAAGTTGCTATCAAGATTTAGCATGATCTAGCATGTCACTAGTGAGAATTTGCGTGATCTAGCATGTTGCTAGCAAGATTTAACGTTAATTAACAAGACGCTATTGACATTTAGTGTGAACTAACATGTCGCTAGTGAGATTTGTTAATTCGTAGGTCGCTTGTGAGATTTAACATGAGTTAACATGTCACTGACGAGAATGAATGTTATTTAACAAGTCACTAGTGAGATTTAATGTTTTAAAGAACACAAAAGTCAGTTGACGCAGAGACTGGAGGTTATTGATGATTCAGCTGAACAGTGAGTGGTCTGAAATATCAAAGAATAATAATGAATATTAAATATAAATCTAAAATAAACAACATTTACATTGGTAATAAACATGAGTAATTATTAATTGATTACAGAAGTGTTGCAATACTTGGTTAGTGCACAAATTGGCATCTAGGGTACATACATGGAGTTTTTTCATCAAGAGGGATCATCGGTGTTGTAACGAAATACCAAAAAATAAATAACAATGCTTTTTGATCCCCAAAGTGTTGGAAAATTGCAATTAGTTTATAAAAATGTTTACGGTTTAATTACATCCTTGGCTTTTAACGGTCAGTTTTCACTAATGTGAATAATACTTTGTTTTATTTCTATTTTAAAGATGCAATTAAGCATTATTAATATAGTCTTGCCACTTTTAAAACAGACTGCAGTTACACTACATGTATATGGAGCCCTTTATACATTTATTTACTATATAAATGTGTGTATAGATAGATATGTATGTGTATATATATGTATATATGTGTGTGTGTGTGTGTATAAAGCCTTTCTTCATGTGATTCAATAAAATAACTTAAATATTAGTATTTCTTAAATCATTCCTGCACAATTACAATGGGGATGGTAATGCTGTTTTTTCTAATCTCAAGCAGTTTTCAGATTGAATCGATCTGCCATGTCAGACTTCAGTTCAACACGGCAATTATAGCAGATAAAGGAATCAAGGCAATGTAATATTTGTATAAAGCCTTCCTCCATGGGAAACAAAATAACTTAAATATTAGTATTTTTAAAATAATTCCTGATCATGTAATGCAGCAGAGTAATGCAGTTTTTTTGAACTCAAGCAGTTTACAGTTTGAATCGATCTGCCATCGTTTTTGCATCCTTTTAAATACCTTATTTCATTTATTATTTAAGTGTTCACAAAACATCGATCTATCAGCGAATCTGCTCAGGAAGCGCGTTTGAACTCGAGAACAGGAGTCAGACTTTAGTTAAAAGCAGATAAAAGAATTAACACAATGTATATACTCAAGAATTAGTTATAAATAACTTTGACTGTTAGACGCTGCATTTGAAGAGAGTCAGCGCGCGCTGCTCAGGGAAGCCATTTGTGTCTTCCCCATGAAAACACGAGCGAGAGTCAGAATTCGGCAATAAAGTACATAAATGAGCGCTATAAATAAAAGTAGGCGCTTAGACGGTTATGCTTTGGCGCGAGTCCAGGAGGACGCGCGTTTAAACTTCACTTACCTTCATAGTGCTCAACAGCGAAAATCCGTCGCCATGTAAAGACGAATGAGAGTCAGAATTTGGCCATATAAGTGCATAAATCTTCAAGGAAACACGCTGCAGCAGTTACTTGATAATCGGAAACAATTTCCGTTTGATCATAAACTCTCTCACATAAATCTATTTTAGGAGATTATGATCTCTCTCTCCAGCAGTAATGGCGTCTTTGAAAAGCTTTGAGGCTTTGAATTGCAGCGCTCTGATTCGTTCAAACTTCAGTGCTCTCACTGACAGGGGTGCAATTTTGTGATATTATGAATGTAAAATAGAGAGATTTAACTTACTAATTAAAGTAAAAAATCGATTGTAGACCTGCAAGTTTTTTTTTCAGGATTTAAAAAAAAAATGCATGCCCATTGGAATGGACATGTTCACACATACTGTATTGAAATGTATTATATATCAGGTGTAATGTTGTGATGTTACCAACAGATGGAGTGGACGCTCTATCTAAAATTCAGTTTTCACTTCATTAGTGAAAGTCTATGGAGATTTTATGACTTTAATCTTCAGTTTTATCAAAAATCATAAGTCTGATCAGTCTGAAAAGGGATAGCAACTCAAGTCAGAACAGGTCTGAAGTCTGAGCAGAGTTTAGTGGTTGTAGCTTTAAAGCTCTAGGAGGAGATGCGTTGAGAATTTTAGGTAAGAAGAATAATAATAATAATAATAATAATAATAAGTTTAGATACAATATCACTAAGTTGGCTTTCTCAAGCCAACTTAACTAGATATGATATAAACTTCAGTTGGCTTGAGAAAGCCTAGTCTGAAAGTTAAATTTATTTGAAGTTTATACAGATGGATAGATGGAAAGAATTAGATCTTGATGTTCTTTGATCAAACTTCAGTTGGCTTGAGAAAGCCTAGCCTGAAAGTTAAATTTATTTGTAAAAGCTTAAAAAGTTTTGAAAGTTTACAGATGGATAGATGGAAAGAATTAGATCTTGAGCATATATACTCTTGTTAGTTATTGCCTTGCGTTGTTTCTAGGCAGTTACTAAGGTGTCGTTATGTTCTTTGATCATAATTTAATCTTTAATCAATTGATGATCAATTTTGCTAGCAAGATTTAATGTTAATTATCTTGTTGCTAGCAAGATTTAGTATGAATTCCGAAGTCATTAGCAACATTTAACATAAATAAGCATGTTGCTGGCAAGAATTTGCTGAATTAGCATATTGTTAGCAAGATTTATCGTTAATTAGCTTGAAAAGTTTTGAGAGTTTAAACTTAAAAATAAGTTATAATTATGCTTTTTGATCCTCAAAGTGTTGGAAAATTGTAATTAGTTTATAAAAATGTTTACGGTTTAAAGATTTAATTACATCCTTGGTCATTTTAAGCTGTAATTAACAGTTTTCACTATAGATGTGTATTGTATATATATATATATATATATATATATTATAATTGTATAGACAGTTTTCACTAATGCAAAAAATACTTTGTTTAATTTCTATTTTAAAGCTGTAATTAAGCATTATTAGTATAGGCTAATCACTTTCAAAAGAGACTGCAGTTACACTGCATGTATATGTAGCCTTTTATATATACTAAATAGATGTGTATGTGTATATATATATATATATATATATATATATATAATATGTATAGAGGTGTGTGTGTGTGTATATATATATATATATATATATATGATACTGTGAATAATACTTTGTTTTATTTCTATTTTAAAGCTGTAATTAAGCATTATTAATATAGGCTAATCACTTTCAAAAGAGACTGCAGTTACACCACAGTTACACTATATGTAGCCTTTTATATATACGAAATAGATGTGTGTGTATGTGTGTATATATATATATATATATATATATATAAATAAATGGTATACTGTGAATAATACTTTGTTTTATTTCTATTTTAAAGATGTAATTAAGCATTATTAATATATGGGTACTTATCACTTAAAACAGACTGCAGTTACACTGAATGTATATGGAGCCCTTTATATTTACAATATAAATGTAGATAGATATGCATGTATGTGTGTGAATAGATTTAGGCGCTATAAATAAACGTAGGCGCTTAGGCGTGGACGCGCGAATGCGGGAGGACGCGCGTATATGGAGCCTCTAATACATACTTTTTAGATGTATATGTAAATCCTTCCTTCATGGGAAACAAACTTAAATATTAGTATTTTTAAAATAATTCCTGCTAAAGTACAATGAGGAGAGTAATGCAGTTTTTTCTAATCTCAAGCAGTTTTCAGATTGACTCGATCTGCCATGTCAGACTTCAGTTCAACACGGCAATTATAGCAGATAAAGGAATCAACGCAATGTAATATTTGTATAAAGCGTATATTCCTAATAATAACCATGGGAAACAAAATAACTTAAATATTAGTATTTTTTAAAGTTTTCAATGATGTAATCCTCAACGCAATGTAATATTTGTATAAAGCCTTTAATCTCAAGCAGTTTACAGTTTGAATCGATCTGCCATGTTTTTTGCATCCTTTAAAAATCTTATTTCATTTACTGTTTAAGTGTTCACAAAACATCGATCTATCAGCGAATCTGCTCAGGAAGCGCGTTTGAACTCGAGAACAGGAGTCAGACTTTAGTTAAAAGCAGATAAAAGAATTAACACAATGTAACTATATACTCAAGAATTAGTTATAAATAACTTTGACTGTTAGACGCTGCATTTGAAGAGAGTCAGCGCGCGCGCTGCTCAGGGAAGCCTTTTCCAATGTATATTGACTCACGAGCGAGAGTCAGAATTCGGCAATAAAGTACATAAATGAGCGCTATAAATAAACGTAGGTGCTTAGACGGTTATGCTTTGGCGCGAGTCCAGGAGGACGCGCGTTTAAACTTCACCTACCTTCCCCATAGTAATGTGCATAAATCTTCCGAATGCAGCGGTTACTTGATAATTTGGAAACCGATAAACTCTCTAAAGACGAAGCTTTGAGGCTTTGAATTGCAGCGCTCTGAAGTCACTACCTTCCCCATAGTTGCCGAGTAAAGACGAATGAGAGTCAGAATTTGGCCATATAAGTGCATAAATCTTCAAGGAAACACGCTGCAGCGGTTACTTGATAATCGGAAACAATTTCCGTTTGATCATAAACTCTCTCACATAAATCTATTTTAGGAGATTATGATCTCTCTCTCCAGCAGTAATGGCGTCTTTGAAAAGCTTTGAGGCTTTGAATTGCAGCGCTCTGATTCGTTCAAACTTCAGTGCTCTCACTGACAGGGGTGTAATTTTGTGATATTATGAATGTAAAATAGAGAGATTTAACTTACTAATTAAAGTAAAAAATCGATTGTAGACCTGCAAGTTTTTTTTCAGGATTTAAAAAAATAAAATGCATGCCCATTGGAATGGACATGTTCACACATACTGTATTGAAATGTATTATATATCAGGTGTAATGTTGTGATGTTACCAACAGATGGAGTGGACGCTCTATCTAAAATTCAGTTTTCACTTCATTAGTCTATGGAGATTTTATGACTTTAATCTTCAGTTTTATCAAAAATCATAAGTCTGATCAGTCTGAAAAGGGATAGCAACTCAAGTCAGAACAGGTCTGAAGTCTGAGCAGAGTTTAGTGGTTGTAGCTTTAAAGCTCTAGGAGGAGATGCATTGAGAATTTTAGGTAAGAAGAATAATAATAATAACTAGATAGAGGAAGTTTATGATATAAACTTCAGTTGGCTTGAGAAAGCCTATCGTGAAAGTTAAATTTATTTGTAAAAGCTTAAAAAGTTGTTTAAGTTTACAGATAGATAGATGGAAAGAATTAGATCTTGAGCATATATACACTTGTTAGTTATTGCTTTGCGTTGTTTCTAGGCAGTTACTAAGGTGTCGTTATGTTCTTTGATCATAATTTAATCTTTAATCAATTGATGATCAATTTTGCTAGCAAGATTTAATGTTAATTATCTTGTTGATAGCAAGATTTAGTATGAATTCCGAAGTCATTAGCAACATTTAACATAAATAAGCATGTTGCTGGCAAGAATTCGCTGAATTAGCATATTGGTAGCAAGATTTATTGTTAATTAACAAGTTGCTATCAAGATTTAGCATGATCTAGCATGTCACTAGTGAGAATTTGCGTGATCTAGCATGTTGCTAGCAAGATTTAACGTTAATTAACAAGACGCTATTGACATTTAGTGTGAACTAACATGTCGCTAGTGAGATTTGTTAATTCGTAGGTCGCTTGTGAGATTTAACATGAGTTAACATGTCACTGACGAGAATGAATGTTATTTAACAAGTCACTAGTGAGATTTAATGTTTTAAAGAACACAAGAGTCAGTTGACGCAGAGACTGGAGGTTATTGATGATTCAGCTGAACAGTGAGTGGTCTGAAATATCAAAGAATAATAATGAATATTAAATATAAATCTAAAATAAACAACATTTACATTGGTAATAAACAGGAGTAAATTATTAATTGATTACAGAAGTGTTGCAATACTTGGTTAGTGCACAAATTGGCATCTAGGGAACATACATGGAGTTTTTTCATCAAGAGGGATCATCGGTGTTGTAACGAAATACCAAAAAATAAATAACAATGCTTTTTGATCCCCAAAGTGTTGGAAAATTGCAATTAGTTTATAAAAATGTTTACGGTTTAATTACATCCTTGGCTTTTAACGGTCAGTTTTCACTAATGTGAATAATACTTTGTTTTATTTCTATTTTAAAGATGCAATTAAGCATTATTAATATAGTCTTGCCACTTTTAAAACAGACTGCAGTTACACTACATGTACATGGAGCCCTTTATACATTTATTTACTATATAAATGTGTGTATAGATAGATAGATATGTATGTGTATATATATGTATATATGTGTGTGTGTGTGTATAAAGCCTTTCTTCATGTGAAATAAAATAACTTAAATATTAGTATTTCTTAAATCATTCCTGCACAATTACAATGGGGATAGTAATGCTGTTTTTTCTAATCTCAAGCAGTTTTCAGATTGAATCGATCTGCCATGTCAGACTTCAGTTCAACACGGCAATTATAGCAGATAAAGGAATCAACGCAATGTAATATTTGTATAAAGCCTTCCTCCATGGGAAACAAAATAACTTAAATATTAGTATTTTTAAAATAATTCCTGATCATGTAATGCAGCAGAGTAATGCAGTTTTTTAACTCAAGCAGTTTACAGTTTGAAGCGATCTGCCATCGTTTTTGCATCCTTTTAAATACCTTATTTCATTTATTGTTTAAGTGTTCACAAAACATCGATCTATCAGCGAATCTGCTCAGGAAGCGCGTTTGAACTCGAGAACAGGAGTCAGACTTTAGTTAAAAGCCGATAAAAGAATTAACACAATGTAACTATATACTCAAGAATTAGTTATAAATAACTTTGACTGTTAGACGCTGCATTTGAAGAGAGTCAGCGCGCGCGCTGCTCAGGGAAGCATTTTACATGTATCTGCCTTCCCCATGCAAACACGAGCGAGAGTAAGAATTCGGCAATAAAGTACATAAATGAGCGCTATAAATAAACTTAGGCGATTAGACGGTTATGCTTTGGCGCGAGTCCAGGAGGACGCGCGTTTAAACTTCACTTACCTTTCCCATAGTAATGTACTCCGTTGCCGAGTAAAGACGAATGAGAGTCAGAATTTGGCCATATAAGTGCATAAATCTTCAAGGAAACACGCTGCAGCGGTTACTTGATAATCGGAAACAATTTCCGTTTGATCATAAACTCTCTCACATAAATCTATTTTAGGAGATTATGATCTCTCTCTCCAGCAGTAATGGCGTCTTTGAAAAGCTTTGAGGCTTTGAATTGCAGCGCTCTGATTCGTTCAAACTTCAGTGCTCTCACTGACAGGGGTGTAATTTTGTGATATTATGTATGTAAAATAGAGAGATTTAACTTACTAATTAAAGTAAAAAATCGATTGTAGACCTGCAAGTTTTTTTTCAGGATTTAAAAAAATAAAATGCATGCCCATTGGAATGGACATGTTCACACATACTGTATTGAAATGTATTATATATCAGGTGTAATGTTGTGATGTTACCAACAGATGGAGTGGACGCTCTATCTAAAATTCAGTTTTCACTTCATTAGTGAAAGTCTATGGAGATTTTATGACTTTAATCTTCAGTTTTATCAAAAATCATAAGTCTGATCAGTCTGAAAAGGGATAGCAACTCAAGTCAGAACAGGTCTGAAGTCTGAGCAGAGTTTAGTGGTTGTAGCTTTAAAGCTCTAGGAGGAGATGCATTGAGAATTTTAGGTAAGAATAATAATAATAATAATAATAATAATAAGTTTAGATACAATATCACTAAGTTGGCTTTCTCAAGCCAACTTAATAATAATAATAATAAGTTTAGATACAATATCACTAAGTTGGCTTTATGGAAAGAATTAGATCTTGAGCATATACAGTTTTATGCAAAGGTTTGGGCACCCCTAATAATTATCATAATTTCAGTTTATAATGTGCCGGGCTTTCAAAGCCACAACTTCATTTGGATATAATTTATACCTTATGAAAACAGTAACATTTCAGTTCTGAAATAGCATTTATTGAATCAACAGAAACAATACAATTTGAGTCATAGCAAAAACAGACAGGTGCAAAAATGTGGGCACCCCAATGAAATTATCACATTAATATTTAGTAGAGCCCCCTTTTGCTGAAATAACAGCATGTAGTCGCTTCTTATAGCCACTGAGAAGTCCCTGGATTCTGGTTGCAGGTATTTTGGACCATTCTTCCTTGCAAAATGTCTCCAGTTCAGTCAGGTTTGATGGTTTCCGAGTGTGGACAACCTCCTTCAAATCATTACATAGATTTTCGATGATATTCAAGTCTGGACTGCGATGGCCATTCTAGAACATTGTATCTGTGTCTGACCATGAATTCCTTGGTAGATTTGGAGCAATGCTTTGGATCATTATCCTGCTGAAACAACCAACCCTGGCATAACTTCATCCTCTTGACTGATTCTTGAACACTGTTCTTAAGAATCTGCTGATACTGGATGGAATCCATTTGACCCTCAACTTTGACAAGGTTTCCAGTACCTGTGCTTGCCCCATAGCATGAAGGACCCACCACCACATTTTACAGTAGGGAGCAAGTTCTTCTCCTGGAACGCTGTGTTCTTTTTCCTCCATACAAAGCTCTTCTGGTTGTGACCAAACAGCTCTATCTCAGTTTCATCTGTCCACAGAACTTGTCCAGATGAGCCTTTGCATACCTCAAATGACTCTGTTTGTTGGCAAGACGCGGAAAAGGCTTTTTCCGCATCACCCTTTCATTGAGCTGTTCCTTGTGCAAAGTACGCTGGACTGTGGAACGATGTACAATGACACCATCAGCAGCGAGATGTTCTTGGAGATCTTTGGAGGTGGTCTGTAAATTGTATTTGACCATTCTAACCATACTTCGCCTTTGCCTTTCAGATATCTTTCTTGGCCTGCCACATCTTTCCTTCACATGGACTGTTCCTGTTGCCTTCCATTTTCTAACTATATTTCTGACTGGAGACAGGGACCTTAAACCTTTGTGATAACTTTTAACATGCTTCTCCTAACTCACACTGATGAATTATCCTAGTTTTTAAGTCATTGGGGAGTTCTTTTGAGGTTCCCATGTTGCTACTTTCCAGTAGAGAATCGAAGAGAAGCACAACTGGCAATTAGCAAACTTAAATATCCTTTTTCATGATTGGTTGCACCTGTGTTTCCAGTCTAATGTTCATTGAGCCAATAACATCAATTTTGTGTTGCAAACAATCAGCATTAAGTGACTACAGGTATTCAAATCAACACAATTGAAAGGGTGGCCAAACTTTTGCACCGCCTATTTGTCACATTGTATTTTATTTCATACAACTAAATACTGCTACACTAAGTATTTTGGTCTGAAAAACATTGCTTTATCAAGCTTTCTCTAGAAAATGAATGGCATATCACTAGGATCTTTACTTAAAAAGATTGAGCAGATTACCATGCAGCCTCAGAAAGGTGCCTAAACTTTTGCATAAAACTGTATACACTTGTTAGTTATTGCCTTGCGTTGTTTCTAGGCAGTTACTAAGGTGTCGTTATGTTCTTTGATCATAATTTAATCTTTAATCAATTGATGATCAATTTTGCTAGCAAGATTTAATGTTAATTATCTTGTTGCTAGCAAGATTTAGAATGAATTCCGAAGTCATTAGCAACATTTAACATAAATAAGCATGCTGCTGGCAAGAATTCGCTGAATTAGCATATTGGTAGCAAGATTTATTGTTAATTAACAAGTTGCTATCAAGATTTAGCATGATCTAGCATGTCACTAGTGAGAATTTGCGTGATCTAGCATGTTGCTAGCAAGATTTAACGTTAATTAACAAGACGCTATTGACATTTAGTGTGAACTAACATCTCGCTAGTGAGATTTGTTAATTCGTAGGTCGCTTGTGAGATTTAACATGAGTTAACATGTCACTGACGAGAATGAATGTTATTTAACAAGTCACTAGTGAGATTTAATGTTTTAAAGAACACAAGAGTCAGTTGACGCAGAGACTGGAGGTTATTGATGATTCAGCTGAACAGTGAGTGGTCTGAAATATCAAAGAATAATAATGAATATTAAATATAAATCTAAAATAAACAACATTTACATTGGTAATAAACATGAGTAAATAATTAATTGATTACAGAAGTGTTGCAATACTTGGTTAGTACACAAAATGGCATCTAGGGAACATACATGGAGTTTTTTCATCATGAGGGATCATCAGTGTTGTAACGAAATACCAAAAAATAAATAACAATGCTTTTTGATCCCCAAAGTGTTGAAAATTGCAATTAGTTTATAAAAATGTTTACGGTTTAATTACATCCTTGGCTTTTAACGGTCAGTTTTCACTAATGTGAATAATACTTTGTTTTATTTCTATTTTAAAGATGTAATTAAGCATTATTAATATAGTCTTACCACTTTCTAAACAGACTGCAGTTCCACTGCATATATATGGAGCCCTTTATACATTTATTTACTATATAAATGTGTGTATAGATAGATATGTATGTATATATATATATATATATATATATATATATATATATATGTATATATGTGTGTGTGTGTGTGTGTGTATAAAGCCTTTCTTCATGTGAAATAAACTTAAATATTAGTATTTCTTAAATCATTCCTGCACAATTACAATGGGGATAGTAATGCTGTTTTTTCTAATCTCAAGCAGTTTTCAGATTGAATCGATCTGCCATGTCAGACTTCAGTTCAACACGGCAATTATAGCAGATAAAGGAATCAAGGCAATGTAATATTTACTCAGGAATAAGTTATAAATAAACTTAAGTGCTTTGACGCGAGTGCGCGAGGACGCGCGTTTGAACTTCATTGAGAGTTGCCGTTTCCATAGTAATCAGCGGGGCGAAAGCCTTCACCGAGTAAACACGAATGAGAGTCACAATTTGGCCATATAAGTGCATAAATCTTCAAGCAAACACACTGCAGTGGTTACTTGATAATCGGAAACAATTTCCGTTTGATCATAAACTCTCTCACATAAATCTATTTTAGGAGATTATGATCTCTCTCTCCGGCAGTAATGGCGTCTTTGAAAAGCTTTGAGGCTTTGAATTGCAGCGCTCTGATTCGTTCAAACTTCAGTGCTCTCACTGACAGGGGTGTAATTTTGTGATATTATGAATGTAAAATAGAGAGATTTAACTTACTAATTAAAGTAAAAAATCGATTGTAGACCTGCAAGTTTTTTTTCAGGATTTAAAAAAATAAAATGCATGCCCATTGGAATGGACATGTTCACACATACTGTATTGAAATGTATTATATATCAGGTGTAATGTTGTGATGTTACCAACAGATGGAGTGGACGCTCTATCTAAAATTCAGTTTTCACTTCATTAGTGAAAGTCTATGGAGATTTTATGACTTTAATTTTCAGTTTTATCAAAAATCATAAGTCTGATCAGTCTGAAAAGGGATAGCAACTCAAGTCAGAACAGGTCTGAAGTCTGAGCAGAGTTTAGTGGTTGTAGCTTTAAAGCTCTAGGAGGAGATGCATTGAGAATTTTAGGTAAGAAGAATAATAATAATAATAATAAGTTTAGATACAATATCACTAAGTTGGCTTTCTCAAGCCAACTTAATAATAAGTTTAGATACAATATCACTAAGTTGGCTTTCTCAAGCCAACTTAATAATAATAACTAGATAGAGGAAGTTTATGATATAAACTTCAGTTGGCTTGAGAAAGCCTATCCTGAAAGTTAAATTTATTTGTAAAAGCTTAAAAAGTTGTTTAAGTTTACAGATAGATAGATGGAAAGAATTAGATCTTGAGCATATATACACTTGTTAGTTATTGCCTTGCGTTGTTTCTAGGCAGTTACTAAGGTGTCGTTATGTTCTTTGATCATAATTTAATCTTTAATCAATTGATGATCAATTTTGCTAGCAAGATTTAATGTTAATTATCTTGTTGCTAGCAAGATTTAGAATGAATTCCGAAGTCATTAGCAACATTTAACATAAATAAGCATGCTGCTGGCAAGAATTCGCTGAATTAGCATATTGGTAGCAAGATTTATTGTTAATTAACAAGTTGCTATCAAGATTTAGCATGATCTAGCATGTCACTAGTGAGAATTTGCGTGATCTAGCATGTTGCTAGCAAGATTTAACGTTAATTAACAAGACGCTATTGACATTTAGTGTGAACTAACATGTCGCTAGTGAGATTTGTTAATTCGTAGGTCGCTTGTGAGCTTTAACATGAGTTAACATGTCACTGACGAGAATGAATGTTATTTAACAAGTCACTAGTGAGATTTAATGTTTTAAAGAACACAAGAGTCAGTTGACGCAGAGACTGGAGGTTATTGATGATTCAGCTGAACAGTGAGTGGTCTGAAATATCAAAGAATAATAATGAATATTAAATATAAATCTAAAATAAACAACATTTACATTGGTAATAAACATGAGTAAATAATTAATTGATTACAGAAGTGTTGCAATACTTGGTTAGTGCACAAAATGGCATCTAGGGAACATACATGGAGTTTTTTCATCATGAGGGATCATCGGTGTTGTAACGAAATACCAAAAAATAAATAACAATGCTTTTTGATCCCCAAAGTGTTGAAAATTGCAATTAGTTTATAAAAATGTTTACGGTTTAATTACATCCTTGGCTTTTAACGGTCAGTTTTCACTAATGTGAATAATACTTTGTTTTATTTCTATTTTAAAGATGCAATTAAGCATTATTAATATAGTCTTGCCACTTTTAAAACAGACTGCAGTTACACTACATGTATATGGAGCCCTTTATACATTTATTTACTATATAAATGTGTGTATAGATAGATAGATATGTATGTGTATATATATGTATATATGTGTGTGTGTGTGTGTGTGTGTATAAAGCCTTTCTTCATGTGAAATAAAATAACTTAAATATTAGTATTTCTTAAATCATTCCTGCACAATTACAATGGGGATAGTAATGCTGTTTTTTCTAATCTCAAGCAGTTTTCAGATTGAATCGATCTGCCATGTCAGACTTCAGTTCAACACGGCAATTATAGCAGATAAAGGAATCAACGCAATGTAATATTTGTATAAAGCCTTCCTCCATGGGAAACAAAATAACTTAAATATTAGTATTTTTAAAATAATTCCTGCTCATGTAATGCAGCAGAGTAATGCAGTTTTTTTGAACTCAAGCAGTTTACAGTTTGAATCGATCTGCCATCGTTTTTGCATCCTTTTAAATACCTTATTTCATTTATTGTTTAAGTGTTCACAAAACATCGATCTATCAGCGAATCTGCTCAGGAAGCGCGTTTGAACTCGAGAACAGGAGTCAGACTTTAGTTAAAAGCAGATAAAAGAATTAACACAATGTAACTATATACTCAAGAATTAGTTATAAATAACTTTGACTGTTAGACGCTGCATTTGAAGAGAGTCAGCGCGCGCTGCTCAGGGAAGCATTTTACATGTGTCTTCCCCATGAAAACACGAGCGAGAGTCAGAATTCGGCAATAAAGTACATAAATGAGCGCTATAAATAAACGTAGGCGCTTAGACGGTTATGCTTTGGCGCGAGTCCAGGAGGACGCGCGTTTAAACTTCACTTACCTTTCCTATAGTATCATAGTGCTCAACAGCGAAAATCCGTCGCCATGTAAAGACGAATGAGAGTCAGAATTTGGCCATATAAGTACATAAATCTTCAAGCAAACACGCTGTAGCGGTTACTTGATAATCGGAAACAATTTCCGTTTGATCATAAACTCTCTCACATAAATCTATTTTAGGAGATTATGATCTCTCTCTCCAGCAGTAATGGCGTCTTTGAAAAGCTTTGAGGCTTTGAATTGCAGCGCTCTGATTCGTTCAAACTTCAGTGTTCTCACTGACAGGGGTGAAATTTTGTGATATTATGAATGTAAAATAGAGAGATTTAACTTACTAATTAAAGTAAAAAATCGATTGTAGACCTGCAAGTTTTTTTTCAGGATTTAAAAAAAAAATGCATGCCCATTGGAATGGACATGTTCACACATACTATATTGAAATGTATTATATATCAGGTGTAATGTTGTGATGTTACCAACAGATGGAGTGGACGCTCTATCTAAAATTCAGTTTTCACTTCATTAGTGAAAGTCTATGGAGATTTTATGACTTTAATCTTCAGTTTTATCAAAAATCATAAGTCTGATCAGTCTGAAAAGGGATAGCAACTCAAGTCAGAACAGGTCTGAAGTCTGAGCAGAGTTTAGTGGTTGTAGCTCAAGCCAACTTAATAATAATAATAAGTTTAGATACAATATCACTAAGTTGGCTTTCTCAAGCCAACTTAATAATAATAAGTTTAGATACAATATCACTAAGTTGGCTTTCTCAAGCCAACTTAATTAAAACAAATAATTTATTTTTATATATTGAACTTAATAGAATCTAGATTTTTTTAGATGTACAGTAAGGAGAATCCTATTTTACATCATATTTAAAAAAATAATTTTACATCATAAAACTGTAGTTCTGACATCACTTGTAGAGATTAAGGAGTAAGCCACCGCTTTCCCCATACACAAATGCATACACACACACAAATACACACACACACTGCTGAATTTTTAGCTGTGATCACAATGTAATCACAATGTAAATATATATATATCTAGATAGATCTTCTTACTAAAAGTTGCTTACGAGGGACAAAGTGATAATCAGAACCATGAGGTGATTCAATGACAGGTAAGACTCTTTTGACCAGCGGGGCGCAACCTAAGACAGGACATCACCGCCTTGAGCACCTGCCAAAAATGGTTCAAAATGGATCAAAAATCATCAAGTGACTGACTCAAATGGTCATATGATTGACAATGATGGATTCCTTGCTGCCACAGTAGCATCAATTGATTATTGTTTGAGATCATCACTTTGGGTGTGTGTGTATTTGTGTGTGTGTCCTTTCCAAGGATCGCCACCTTGACGTGGTGGAAAGGCTTGTGTGTCCCTGTGATCCCAGGAGCAAATCAATCTGGAGTTTAAACACACTTCAGGTTTGCTTAAGGGTGACGTTCCAGACTAAGTGCGATCTTAGAAAAATCTTATCTTAGAAAAATTATTTGGAGTGTTCAATTGATGATCAATTTTGCTAGCAAGATTTAATGTTAATTATCTTGTTGCTAGCAAGATTTAGTATGAGTTCCGAAGTCATTAGCAACATTTAACATAAATAAGCATGTTGCTGGCAAGAATTCGCTGAATTAGCAAATTGGTAGCAAGATTTATTGTTAATTAACAAGTTGCTATCAAGATTTAGCATGATCTAGCATGTCACTAGTGAGAATTTGCGTGATCTAGCATGTTGCTAGCAAGATTTAACGTTAATTAACAAGACACTATTGACATTTAGTGTGAACTAACATGTCGCTAGTGAGATTTGTTAATTCGTAGGTCGCTTGTGAGATTTAACATGAGTTAACATGTCACTGACGAGAATGAATGTTATTTAACAAGTCACTAGTGAGATTTAATGTTTTAAAGAACACAAGAGTCAGTTGACGCAGAGACTGGAGGTTATTGATGATTCAGCTGAACAGTGAGTGGTCTGAAATATCAAAGAATAATAATGAATATTAAATATAAATCTAAAATAAACAACATTTACATTGATAATAAACATGAGTAAATTATTAATTGATTACAGAAGTGTTGCAATACTTGGTTAGTGCACAAAATGGCATCTAGGGTACATACATGGAGTTTTTTCATCAAGAGGGATCATCGGTGTTGTAACGAAATACCAAAAAATAAATAACAATGCTTTTTGATCCCCAAAGTGTTGAAAATTGCAATTAGTTTATAAAAATGTTTACGGTTTAATTACATCCTTGGCTTTTAACGGTCAGTTTTCACTCATGTGAATACTTTGTTTTATTTCTATTTTAAAGATGTAATTAAGCATTATTAATATAGTCTTACCACTTTCTAAACAGACTGCAGTTCCACTGCATATATATGGAGCCCTTTATACATTTATTTACTATATAAATGTGTGTATAGATAGATATGTATGTGTATATATATATATATATATATATATATATATATATATATATATATGTGTGTGTGTGTGTGTGTATAAAGCCTTTCTTCATGTGAAATAAAATAACTTAAATATTAGTATTTCTTAAATCATTCCTGCACAATTACAATGGGGATAGTAATGCTGTTTTTTCTAATCTCAAGCAGTTTTCAGATTGAATCGATCTGCCATGTCAGACTTCAGTTCAACACGGCAATTATAGCAGATAAAGGAATCAAGGCAATGTAATATTTACTCAGGAATAAGTTATAAATAAACTGACGCGAGTGCGCGAGGACGCGCGTTTGAACTTCATTGAGAGTTGCCGTTTCCATAGTAATCAGCGGGGGGAAAACCTTCACCGAGTAAACACGAATGAGAGTCACAATTTGGCCATATAAATGCATAAATCTTCAAGCAAACACACTGCAGTGGTTACTTGATAATCGGAAACAATTTCCGTTTGATCATAAACTCTCTCACATAAATCTATTTTAGGAGATTATGATCTCTCTCTCCGGCAGTAATGGCGTCTTTGAAAAGCTTTGAGGCTTTGAATTGCAGCGCTCTGATTCGTTCAAACTTCAGTGCTCTCACTGACAGGGGTGTAATTTTGTGATATTATGTATGTAAAATAGAGAGATTTAACTTACTAATTAAAGTAAAAAATCGATTGTAGACCTGCAAGTTTTTTTTCAGGATTTAAAAAAAAAATGCATGCCCATTGGAATGGACATGTTCACACATACTGTATTGAAATGTATTATATATCAGGTGTAATGTTGTGATGTTACCAACAGATGGAGTGGACGCTCTATCTAAAATTCAGTTTTCACTTCATTAGTGAAAGTCTATGGAGATTTTATGACTTTAATCTTCAGTTTTATCAAAAATCATAAGTCTGATCAGTCTGAAAAGGGATAGCAACTCAAGTCAGAACAGGTCTGAAGTCTGAGCAGAGTTTAGTGGTTGTAGCTTTAAAGCTCTAGGAGGAGATGCTCTGAGAATTTTAGGTAAGAAGAATAATAATAATAACTAGATAGAGGAAGTTTATGATATAAACTTCAGTTGGCTTGAGAAAGCCTAGCCTGAAAGTTAAATTTATTTGTAAAAGCTTAAAAAGTTTTGAAAGTTTACAGATGGATAGATGGAAAGAATTAGATCTTGAGCATATATACTCTTGTTAGTTATTGCCTTGCGTTGTTTCTAGGCAGTTACTAAGGTGTCGTTATGTTCTTTGATCATAATTTAATCTTTAATCAATTGATGATCAATTTTGCTAGCAATATTTAATGTTAATTATCTTGTTGCTAGCAAGATTTAGTATGAATTCTGAAGTCATTAGCAACATTTAACATAAATAAGCATGTTGCTGGCAAGAATTTGCTGAATTAGCATATTGTTAGCAAGATTTATCGTTAATTAGCTTAAAAAGTTTTGAGAGTTTAAACTTAAAAAAAAGTTATAATTATGCTTTTTGATCCCCAAAGTGTTGGAAAATTGTAATTAGTTTAAAAAAATGTTTACGGTTTAATTACATCCTTGGCTTTTAACGGTCAGTTTTCACTAATGCGAAAAATACTTTGTTTAATTTCTATTTTAAAGCTGTAATTAAGCATTATTAGTATAGGCTAATCACTTTCAAAAGAGACTGCAGTTACACTGCATGTATATGTAGCCTTTTATATATACTAAATAGATGTGTATGTATATATATATATATATATATATATATATATATATAATATGTATAGAGGTGTGTGTGTGTGTGTGTGTATAGGTGTGTGTGTGTATATATATATATATATATATATATATATATATATATATATATATATATATATATATATGATACTGTGAATAATACTTTGTTTTATTTCTATTTTAAAGCTGTAATTAAGCATTATTAATATAGGCTAATCACTTTCAAAAGAGACTGCAGTTACACCACAGTTACACTATATGTAGCCTTTTATATATACTAAAAGAATTTTATTTTTGAGGGGGCCCAGCTTAAAATGAGGGGGCCTGAGCATAACGTAATTGGCTGGATTCGAACCTGCGCATGAAAACAGCATTGGATTGTTAGTCCATCGCCTTAACCATTCAGCCAGACTGGTTATAGTGTAAAACGCGGCGCGCTATTGTTGACTGTGGGGGTGCGTTGCGATCGTCTTGTACAGCTGTAAATGTTTTCAATTTAGTTTTCACAGTCGCGGTTTTAAACAATTGAAAATCTGAGGGGGCCGCACATGTAAATGAGGGGGCCCAGGCCCACCCAGGCCCCCCCGTGGCTACGCCACTGCTGCTAAAGTACAATGAGGAGAGTAATGCAGTTTTTTCTAATCTCAAACAGTTTTCAGATTGACTCGATCTGCCATGTCAGACTTCAGTTCAACACGGCAATTATAGCAGATAAAGGAATCAACGCAATGTAATATTTGTATGAAGCCTTCCTCCATGGGAAACAAAATAACTTAAATATTAGTATTTTTTAAATAATTCCTGCTCATGTAATGCAGCAGAGTAATGCAGTTTTTTTTTATCTCAAGCAGTTTACAGTTTGAATCGATCTGCCATCGTTTTTGCATCCTTTTAAATACCTTATTTCATTTATTGTTTAAGTGTTCACAAAACATCGATCTATCAGCGAATCTGCTCAGGAAGCGCGTTTGAACTCGAGAACAGGAGTCAGACTTTAGTTAAAAGCAGATAAAACAATTAACACAATGTAACTATATACTCAAGAATTAGTTATAAATAACTTTGACTGTTAGACGCTGCATTTGAAGAGAGTCAGCGCGCGCTGCTCAGGGAAGCATTTTACATGTGTCTTCCCCATGAACACACGAGCGAGAGTCAGAATTCGGCAATAAAGTACATAAATGAGCGCTATAAATAAACTTAGGCGATTAGACGGTTATGCTTTGGCGCGAGTCCAGGAGGACGCGCGTTTAAACTTCACTTACCTTCCCCATAGTAATGTACTCCGTTGCCGAGTAAAGACGAATGAGAGTCAGAATTTGGCCATATAAGTGCATAAATCTTCAAGGAAACACGCTGCAGCGGTTACTTGATAATCGGAAACAATTTCCGTTTGATCATAAACTCTCTCACATAAATCTATTTTAGGAGATTATGATCTCTCTCTCCAGCAGTAATGGCGTCTTTGAAAAGCTTTGAGGCTTTGAATTGCAGCGCTCTGATTCGTTCAATCTTCAGTGCTCTCACTGACAGGGGTGCAATTTTGTGATATTATGAATGTAAAATAGAGAGATTTAACTTACTAATTAAAGTAAAAAATCGATTGTAGACCTGCAAGTTTTTTTTTCAGGATTTAAAAAAAATGCATGCCCATTGGAATGGACATGTTCACACATACTGTATTGAAATGTATTATATATCAGGTGTAATGTTGTGATGTTACCAACAGATGGAGTGGACGCTCTATCTAAAATTCAGTTTTCACTTCATTAGTGAAAGTCTATGGAGATTTTATGACTTTAATCTTCAGTTTTATCAAAAATCATAAGTCTGATCAGTCTGAAAAGGGATAGCAACTCAAGTCAGAACAGGTCTGAAGTCTGAGCAGAGTTTAGTGGTTGTAGCTTTAAAGCTCTAGGAGGAGATGCATTGAGAATTTTAGGTAAGAAGAATAATAATAATAATAATAAGTTTAGATACAATATCACTAAGTTGGCTTTCTCAAGCCAACTTAATAATAAGTTTAGATACAATATCACTAAGTTGGCTTTCTCAAGCCAACTTAATAATAAGTTTAGATACAATATCACTAAGTTGGCTTTCTCAAGCCAACTTAACTAGATAGAGGAAGTTTATGATATAAACTTCAGTTGGCTTGAGAAAGCCTAGCCTGAAAGTTAAATTTATTTGTAAAAGCTTAAAAAGTTTTGAAAGTTTACAGATGGATAGATGGAAAGAATTAGATCTTGAGCATATATACTCTTGTTAGTTATTGCCTTGCGTTGTTTCTAGGCAGTTACTAAGGTGTCGTTATGTTCTTTGATCATAATTTAATCTTTAATCAATTGATGATCAATTTTGCTAGCAAGATTTAATGTTAATTATCTTGTTGCTAGCAAGATTTAGTATGAATTCCGAAGTCATTAGCAACATTTAACATAAATAAGCATGTTGCTGGCAAGAATTTGCTGAATTAGCATATTGTTAGCAAGATTTATCGTTAATTAGCTTGAAAAGTTTTGAGAGTTTAAACTTAAAAATAAGTTATAATTATGCTTTTTGATCCTCAAAGTGTTGGAAAATTGTAATTAGTTTATAAAAATGTTTACGGTTTAATTACATCCTTGGCTTTTAACGGTCAGTTTTCACTAATGCAAAAAATACTTTGTTTAATTTCTATTTTAAAGCTGTAATTAAGCATTATTAGTATAGGCTAATCACTTTCAAAAGAGACTGCAGTTACACTGCATGTATATGTAGCCTTTTATATATACTAAATAGATGTGTATGTGTATATATATATATATAATATGTATAGAGGTGTGTGTGTGTATATATATATATATATATATATATATATATATATATATGATACTGTGAATAATACTTTGTTTTATTTCTATTTTAAAGCTGTAATTAAGCATTATTAATATAGGCTAATCACTTTCAAAAGAGACTGCAGTTACACCACAGTTACACTATATGTAGCCTTTTATATATACGAAATAGATGTGTGTGTATGTGTGTATATATATATATATATATATATATATATATATATATATATATATATATAAATAAATGGTACTGTGATACTGTGAATAATACTTTGTTTTATTTCTATTTTAAAGATGAAATTAAGCATTATTTATGTAGTCTTACCACTTTCAAAACAGACAGCAGTTACACTGAATGTATATGGAGCCCTTTATATTTACAATATAAATGTAGATAGATATGCATTTATGTGTGTGAATAGATTTAGGCGCTATAAATAAACGTAGGCGCTTAGGCGTGGACGCGCGAATGCGGGAGGACGCGCGTATATGGAGCCTCTAATACATACTTTTTAGATGTATATGTAAATCCTTCCTTCATGGGAAACAAACTTAAATATTAGTATTTTTAAAATAATTCCTGCTAAAGTACAATGAGGAGAGTAATGCAGTTTTTTCTAATCTCAAGCACATAGGCGGAGTTTGGGGGGGGCTGGGGGGGGCACTGCCCCCCCAGACCAGAGCCAATTAATGCCTGCCTTGTGCTTTGAATATGTTTTTTTGTTATTACAGAATTCATATTTTCTCGTTTTATTTGTTTTATCTTATTAGTTCTGTGTATAGAATGAGTAAGATGTGGCTAATTAATTTTTTATTACTGTATTTAATTTATTACTGTAGCTTTATTACATTCTCTCGCGATTTGTGAATCTCAAAGTATCGCGGTACGTGAGTGGACGCTCTTCTCGTTCTGTTTTACGCGCTGAATAAACAAAATGGACATTCGTCGTTTTTTTTAATAAATCCACTACTAAAAGTGTCAAATCTATCAGAAGAGAAGACAGTGGACATCTACGCATCTCGGAAAAAGAGGCGGTTTCTTCTGCATTAGGTAAGATATTGTAATGTCTGAAGTAGTTCTATGACAGGTCAAGGGAGGCTCTGTTTATTAACTTTAATCGGAACGAAGAACAACACACTGTAACAAGCGCACCCGTCTAACACACTTTTTGCCGCACTTCTGAACTCCCCGTGTTAACCCTATCACTGCCGATGCAAAACAAAACAGCAACTACAAAGCAGTGGCGTAGCCACGGGGGGGCTTGGGCCCCCTCATTTACATGTGCGGCCCCCTCAGATTTTCAATTGTTTAAAATCGCGACTGTGAAAACTAAAGTGAAAACACATATCGCCCGCTGCACAAGACGATCGCAACACAAGTCAACAATAGCGCGCTGCGTATAACATCACAACGAGTCTGGCTGAAGGGTTAAGGCGATGGACTAGAAATTCATTGCGGTTTTCGCGCGCATGTTCGAATCCAGCCGATTACGTTATGCTCAGGCCCCCTCATTTTAAGCTGGGCCCCCTCAAAAATAAAATTCTGGCTACGCCCTTGCTACAAAGAGTCTGTTCTATTCGCTATTCTTTGTATAAAGCAGTGGTTCTCAAATAGTGGGGCGCACGTTACTCTGGGTACATGCTTTTTTTGCCAGGGAGTAGGTTTTCTTGCACTGAACAAGAGCAGAAGTTCAGATAATCATCCCCTCATCCTTTGACGTGTACGATCACGCCGGTGTTCATGTGTCACGTGATCAACCACTAAATTCACACGTGTTTTCACGCAATATCTGGCACTGAGCCAAAAAAAAAGACGGCTCTGAGCTTGTCATTTATCACAACAACTCAGTGTTTTCAACCACATAAGATTTCTTTTCGGTTTCAACAAGTTGGTGACTATTTTGAATTATCTATTATACAGCGCTTTTTGTGACTGCGGTATGTCAGGTGATAAGCATGACGCGTTACCATGGAAACAATAAAGCGAAAGTTTTTGCCGCGAAATGTTTACCTCTTCCTAGGGGGGCGTGACAGAAAATAATTGAGAAGCACTGGTATAAAGTCATTGTTCATTGTAAATGTATTTTATATGTAAAATTAATGATATATAAATATGATATAAAAAAAACTGAGCTCGTGGTCTGGTGCCCCCCCAAGCACAAAAGTGAAACTCCGCCTATGCTCAAGCAGTTTTCAGATTGACTCGATCTGCCATGTCAGACTTCAGTTCAACACGGCAATTATAGCAGATAAAGGAATCAACGCAATGTAATATTTGTATAAAGCCTTCCTCCATGGGAAACAAAATAACTTAAATATTAGTATTTTTTAAATAATTCCTGCTCATGTAATGCAGCAGAGTAATGCAGTTTTTTTTAATCTCAAGCAGTTTACAGTTTGAATCGATCTGCCATGTTTTTTGCATCCTTTAAAAATCTTATTTCATTTACTGTTTAAGTGTTCACAAAACATCGATCTATCAGCGAATCTGCTCAGGAAGCGCGTTTGAACTCGAGAACAGGAGTCAGACTTTAGTTAAAAGCAGATAAAAGAATTAACACAATGTAACTATATACTCAAGAATTAGTTATAAATAACTTTGACTGTTAGACGCTGCATTTGAAGAGAGTCAGCGCGCGCGCTGCTCAGGGAAGCCTTTTCCAATGTATATTGACTCACGAGCGAGAGTCAGAATTCGGCAATAAAGTACATAAATGAGCGCTATAAATAAACATAGGTGCTTAGACGGTTATGCTTTGGCGCGAGTCCAGGAGGACGCGCGTTTAAACTTCACCTACCTTCCCCATAGTAATGTACTCCTTTGCCGAGTAAAGACGAATGAGAGTCACAATTTGGCCATATAAGTGCATAAATCTTCAAGGAAACACGCTGCAGCGGTTACTTGATAATCGGAAACAATTTCCGTTTGATCATAAACTCTCTCACATAAATCTATTTTAGGAGATTATGATCTCTCTCTCCAGCAGTAATGGCGTCTTTGAAAAGCTTTGAGGCTTTGAATTGCAGCGCTCTGATTCGTTCAAACTTCAGTGCTCTCACTGACAGGGGTGTAATTTTGTGATATTATGTATGTAAAATAGAGAGATTTAACTTACTAATTAAAGTAAAAAATCGATTGTAGACCTGCAAGTTTTTTTTCAGGATTTAAAAAAATAAAATGCATGCCCATTGGAATGGACATGTTCACACATACTGTATTGAAATGTATTATATATCAGGTGTAATGTTGTGATGTTACCAACAGATGGAGTGGACGCTCTATCTAAAATTCAGTTTTCACTTCATTAGTGAAAGTCTATGGAGATTTTATGACTTTAATCTTCAGTTTTATCAAAAATCATAAGTCTGATCAGTCTGAAAAGGGATAGCAACTCAAGTCAGAACAGGTCTGAAGTCTGAGCAGAGTTTAGTGGTTGTAGCTTTAAAGCTCTAGGAGGAGATGCATTGAGAATTTTAGGTAAGAAGAATAATAATAATAACTAGATAGAGGAAGTTTATGATATAAACTTCAGTTGGCTTGAGAAAGCCTATCCTGAAAGTTAAATTTATTTGTAAAAGCTTAAAAAGTTGTTTAAGTTTACAGATAGATAGATGGAAAGAATTAGATCTTGAGCATATACAGTTTTATGCAAAGGTTTGGGCACCCCTAATAATTATCATAATTTCAGTTTATAATGTGCCGGGCTTTCAAAGCCACAACTTCATTTGGATATAATTTATACCTTATGAAAACAGTAACATTTCAGTTCTGAAATGGCATTTATTGAATCAACAGAAACAATACAATTTGAGTCATAGCAAAAACAGACAGGTGCAAAAATGTGGGCACCCCAATGAAATTATCACATTAATATTTAGTAGAGCCCCCTTTTGCTGAAATAACAGCATGTAGTCGCTTCTTATAGCCACTGAGAAGTCCCTGGATTCTGGTTGCAGGTATTTTGGACCATTCTTCCTTGCAAAATGTCTCCAGTTCAGTCAGGTTTGATGGTTTCCGAGTGTGGACAACCTCCTTCAAATCATTACATAGATTTTCGATGATATTCAAGTCTGGACTGCGATGGCCATTCTAGAACATTGTATCTGTGTCTGACCATGAATTCCTTGGTAGATTTGGAGCAATGCTTTGGATCATTATCCTGCTGAAACAACCAACCCTGGCATAACTTCATCCTCTTGACTGATTCTTGAACACTGTTCTTAAGAATCTGCTGATACTGGATGGAATCCATTTGACCCTCAACTTTGACAAGGTTTCCAGTACCTGTGCTTGCCCCATAGCATGAAGGACCCACCACCACATTTTACAGTAGGGAGCAAGTTCTTCTCCTGGAACGCTGTGTTCTTTTTCCTCCATACAAAGCTCTTCTGGTTGTGACCAAACAGCTCTATCTCAGTTTCATCTGTCCACAGAACTTGTCCAGATGAGCCTTTGCATACCTCAAATGACTCTGTTTGTTGGCAAGACGCGGAAAAGGCTTTTTCCGCATCACCCTTTCATTGAGCTGTTCCTTGTGCAAAGTACGCTGGACTGTGGAACGATGTACAATGACACCATCAGCAGCGAGATGTTCTTGGAGATCTTTGGAGGTGGTCTGTAAATTGTATTTGACCATTCTAACCATACTTCGCCTTTGCCTTTCAGATATCTTTCTTGGCCTGCCACATCTTTCCTTCACATGGACTGTTCCTGTTGCCTTCCATTTTCTAACTATATTTCTGACTGGAGACAGGGACCTTAAACCTTTGTGATAACTTTTAACATGCTTCTCCTAACTCACACTGATGAATTATCCTAGTTTTTAAGTCATTGGGGAGTTCTTTTGAGGTTCCCATGTTGCTACTTTCCAGTAGAGAATCGAAGAGAAGCACAACTGGCAATTAGCAAACTTAAATATCCTTTTTCATGATTGGTTGCACCTGTGTTTCCAGTCTAATGTTCATTGAGCCAATAACATCAATTTTGTGTTGCAAACAATCAGCATTAAGTGACTACAGGTATTCAAATCAACACAATTGAAAGGGTGGCCAAACTTTTGCACCGCCTATTTGTCACATTGTATTTTATTTCATACAACTAAATACTGCTACACTAAGTATTTTGGTCTGAAAAACATTGCTTTATCAAGCTTTCTCTAGAAAATGAATGGCATATCACTAGGATCTTTACTTAAAAAGATTGAGCAGATTACCATGCAGCCTCAGAAAGGTGCCTAAACTTTTGCATAAAACTGTATACACTTGTTAGTTATTGCCTTGCGTTGTTTCTAGGCAGTTACTAAGGTGTCGTTATGTTCTTTGATCATAATTTAATCTTTAATCAATTGATGATCAATTTTGCTAGCAAGATTTAATGTTAATTATCTTGTTGCTAGCAAGATTTAGAATGAATTCCGAAGTCATTAGCAACATTTAACATAAATAAGCATGCTGCTGGCAAGAATTCGCTGAATTAGCATATTGGTAGCAAGATTTATTGTTAATTAACAAGTTGCTATCAAGATTTAGCATGATCTAGCATGTCACTAGTGAGAATTTGCGTGATCTAGCATGTTGCTAGCAAGATTTAACGTTAATTAACAAGACGCTATTGACATTTAGTGTGAACTAACATCTCGCTAGTGAGATTTGTTAATTCGTAGGTCGCTTGTGAGATTTAACATGAGTTAACATGTCACTGACGAGAATGAATGTTATTTAACAAGTCACTAGTGAGATTTAATGTTTTAAAGAACACAAGAGTCAGTTGACGCAGAGACTGGAGGTTATTGATGATTCAGCTGAACAGTGAGTGGTCTGAAATATCAAAGAATAATAATGAATATTAAATATAAATCTAAAATAAACAACATTTACATTGGTAATAAACATGAGTAAATAATTAATTGATTACAGAAGTGTTGCAATACTTGGTTAGTACACAAAATGGCATCTAGGGAACATACATGGAGTTTTTTCATCATGAGGGATCATCAGTGTTGTAACGAAATACCAAAAAATAAATAACAATGCTTTTTGATCCCCAAAGTGTTGAAAATTGCAATTAGTTTATAAAAATGTTTACGGTTTAATTACATCCTTGGCTTTTAACGGTCAGTTTTCACTCATGTGAACACTTTGTTTTATTTCTATTTTAAAGATGTAATTAAGCATTATTAATATAGTCTTACCACTTTCTAAACAGACTGCAGTTCCACTGCATATATATGGAGCCCTTTATACATTTATTTACTATATAAATGTGTGTATAGATAGATATGTATGTGTATATATATATATATATATATATATATATATATATATATATATATATACATATATATATATATATGTATATATGTGTGTGTGTGTGTGTGTGTATAAAGCCTTTCTTCATGTGAAATAAAATAACTTAAATATTAGTATTTCTTAAATCATTCCTGCACAATTACAATGGGGATAGTAATGCTGTTCCCTTTCATGGGAACTTCGAGCTGCGTCAGAAAACGCTAGGGGAAACCCTTGACGTCAGTCACGTGAAGATGTGTACAACCAATGGGAATTTTACGCGTGTGAATGCGAGTCACGGAAGTGACGTCATGAACAGAGCATAAAAGCGCGCCGGAACCCGGAAGTGACAGCTTTGAGTGTCTTCAGCGTGCGTGTGTCAGAGAGTTTGTGCTTGCGAGTTTCAAACCTCCCATTGGATTGCGTTGTGATTATGGATCCTGCTCTGAGGAGGAGGAGGTGATTAGCATCGATCCGGTTGAGGAGGCTTCGCCACCCTCTTCACCGGCGTACGAGGAACTGATCGAGGTTGTGACACGAGCAGTCTCTCGTCTGGATATTGATTGGCCGGCAGAGACTAGGAACGCCCGTCCCAGCAAAAGTAAGTTGGATGAGCGTTACCTTCCGGCTCGTGTCGCTCCCCAGCGCCGGGCAATGCCTTTCTTCCAGGATCTCCATACTGAGGTGTCGAGATCTTGGAAGAAGCCAGCTTCCGATAGGGTGCATACATCGTCTAGTGCGATGTACGCTACTCTTACCGGAGCTCATCCTTACGGTTACGGAGGGATGCCGAAGGTGGACGAGGCTCTTGCGGGATACCTTGTGCCCCATTCGGCATCCACTATTAAAGCCCCGGCGCTCCCCACCAAACCGTTGCGAGTCACATCATCACTGGTGGGAAAAGCATATTCTGCCTCTAGTCAGGCTGCAGCGTGCCTGCACACCACGGCACTGCTGCAGGCCTACCAAGCAGATTTGCTGGGAGACCTCGATCAAGGTGGCGGTATTGGTCCCGAAGCAGTGGCAGAGCTGCGTCGGGCCATGGATTTGTCTCTCCGAGCCACTAGAGAAACGGCCTTCTCTGTCGGGCGCTCAATGGCAGCTCTGGTGGCTACGGAGAGGCATTTATGGCTCAATCTTTCAGCCATAAAGGATAAGGACAAGTTCGTTTTGTTGGACGCCCCTCTGTCCCCTTCGGGCTTGTTCGGCGACGCCGTAAAAAGCGTTGTCGATAAGTTTCAGGAGGCTGCACGACAGCAGGTGGCGTTCAGCAAAGTCCTTCCCCGCCACCCTTCACGTGAGCCCAGTAGCCAAACACGGGCTCGCAGTTCCTCGTACAGGGCCTCACAGAAGGAGAGTGTTGCATCTCGTTTACCTCCCCCTAATAAAGGGAGGTCGGGACAACACTCTCGGGCCCAGCCTTCTGGTAAAAGGATGGATCTGAGGAACGTCCTAAATGCCAAGAAGGCTACCTCTAAGCGTTCCTGACGCCAGAGGCAAGCCGCACCAAGGCGGTCAGCTCCGTGTCCGGTTCCCGAGGGAGCCCGTCTCGGAGGCACTGCCCCCTCTAAGGAGGGTCCTAGAGCATTCCACCAGTACGGTGTCCGGAAACCCCGGCCCTGTGGTGTCTCTGCTCGTATCAGAGATCAGTCTCGAGAGGCTGATTCCCTTAGTAGAGTTCCAGGCCGCATGGTTGCGTCTGCCGGGCATCTCTCAATGGGTCCTGCGCACAGTAACCTCCGGGTACAAAATTCAATTCGGGGCTTCACCACCCCGTTTTATGGGGATCCTATCGTCCGCGGTAGGGCCCCAGCAGGCTCTGATTATGGAACAGGAAGTAGACTCTCTGCTGGAGAAAGGGGCCATCGAGTATGTGCCCCTTACAGACAGACAGTCCGGTTTCTTCAGCCGATACTTCATAGTTCCGAAGAAGGATGGAGGGTTGCGGCCCATTCTGGATTTGCGTCTTCTAAATCGCACTATCTTGCGTCTAAAATTCAAAATGTTGACGCTCAGGCAGATTGTGACGCATATCAGGTCCGAGGACTGGTTCGTCACAATCGACCTAAAAGACGCATACTTCCACATCTCCATCCTTCCTCAGCATCGGAAGTTCCTACGGTTCGCCTTCGGGGGGAAGGCGTACCAGTATCGTGTACTTCCGTTCGGCCTATCGCTCTCACCCCGCACGTTCACGAAGGTCGTGGACGCTGCACTGGCTCCGTTGCGGTTACAGGGCATCCGTGTCCTCAATTATATAGACGATTGGCTAGTAATAGCCCAATCGTCTCAGTTAGCAGCACGTCATCGAGATGTCGTGCTTGCTCACATGCAAGAGCTGGGGTTAAGGTTGAACACCAAGAAGAGTGTGCTTTCTCCTGCTCAGAGAACCACCTTCTTGGGAGTCATTTGGGACTCGGAAACAATGTCTGCTCGGCTATCTCCCGGGCGCATTCATTCCATTCAATCAACTGTCGAGAGCATAAAATTAGGCCAGCTACGCACTGTCAAACACTTTCAGAGAGTGTTAGGGCTCATGGCAGCAGCGTCCAGCGTTATACCGCTCGGCCTGCTGCACATGAGACCCCTGCAGTGGTGGCTCAGGACCAAAGGGTTTTCCCCGAGGGGCAACCCGCTTCGCACAATCAAGGTCACGAGGCGATGCCTACGCACCTTGACCCTGTGGAAGAACATCTGGTTCCTGTCACAAGGCCCCGTGTTGGGGGCTCCGTCTCGACGAGTAACTCTGTCAACGGATGCCTCCCTCACAGGTTGGGGGGCGGTTCTGAGGGACCGCTCCTCACAAGGGCTTTGGAGCCTGCGGCACCAGTCCTGGCACATAAACCTGCTGGAGTTACTGGCGGTCCGCAGAGCGCTACTTGCTTTCCTCCCAGACCTAATTGGGCATCATGTCACTGTTTTCACAGACAGCATGACAGTGGTGGCTTACATCAATCACCAGGGAGGTCTTCGTTCTCGTCCGATGTACAAATTGGCGAGACAAGTTCTTCTCTGGGCCCAGGGCAAGCTGCTCTCACTCAGGGCAGCTCACATCCCTGGAGTCCAGAACATAGGAGCAGACTTCCTGTCGAGGCAGGGGCCGAGGCCCGGGGAATGGCGGCTCCACCCCGAGGTGGTGGAGCAGATTTGGAAGAGATTCGGGAAGGCACAGGTAGACCTGTTTGCCTCGGTCGAGAATACTCATTGCCCTCTATGGTTCTCCTTAACGTACCCAGCGCCGCTGGGGCAGGATGCCATGATGCAGGTGTGGCCGAGGCTACACCTGTACGCTTTTCCCCCGATTGTTCTGCTCCCGGGAGTTCTGGCCAAAGTTCGTCGGGACAGGGTCCGTCTCACGCTGGTGGCCCCCTTTTGGCCCAGCAGGATCTGGTTCTCGGACCTGATATCCCTCCTAGACGGAGTCCCCTGGGAGATTCCGGTCAGGGGGGATCTTCTGTCCCAGGCGGAGGGTTGTGTTATTCACCCCCGTCCAGAACTTCTGAAGCTGAAGGTCTGGCCCCTGAGGGGGTCCAGTTCTTCGAATCTGGTCTCACAGCCGAGGTTGTAGAGACCATCCTTCAGTCCAGAGCTCCCTCCACGAGGAAACTCTACGCTCTAAAGTGGAAACTCTTCTCTGCTTGGTGTAGCGTAAGGCAGTTAAACCCAGTAACCTGTCCCGTTGGCAAAGTGCTGGAGTTCCTGCAGGAGAAGTTTGCGACAGGGTTGGCCCCTTCTACCTTGAAGGTTTATGTGGCTGCCATAGCGGCTTGCCACATACCTTTGGGAGGGGTGTCCTTGGGCAGGGACCCCCTAGTCTCTCGTTTCCTTCGTGGCACTCTAAGGCTGAGACCTGTGGCACAGACCAGGGTTCCTGCCTGGGACTTGTCTTTGGTACTCCAAGGCCTGTCCCAGGCACCCTTTGAACCATTAGAGGAGCTTCCTATTAAACTCCTCTCCCTAAAGACCCTTCTTTTGCTGGCTATCACCTCGCTTAAGAGGGTCGGGGATCTTCAAGCTCTCTCGGTGGTTCCTTCTTGCCTCGAGTTTGCGCCCGGGATGACGAAGGTTTTTCTTCACCCGAGGCCAGGCTATGTCCCTAAGGTTCTTACGAACGTGGCTCGGTCTATCATGCTACAGGCCTTCTGTCCTCCCCCCTTTGACGATCATGAGCAGGAGCGAAAGAACAAGGTCTGTCCAGTACGAGTACTGGACGCTTACGTCCTCAGGACTGCTACCTGGCGTAAGTCAAACCAACTGTTCGTTTGTTTTGGGACCCCTGAGGGGGCTCCAGCTTCCAAACAAACCCTAAGCCGATGGATAGTCGAGGCTATCTGTCTGGCTTATGAGTCGGCCGGACATGCTTCTCCCCTGAGGGTCCGGGCCCACTCCACTAGGAGCGTGGCGACCTCCAAGGCGTTTCTCTCAGGAGTTTCCCTTGCTGATGTTTGTGCTGCGGCTGGCTGGTCCTCACCGCACACCTTTATGAGATTCTATCAGTTAGATCTCGATTCCGCTCCGGGAACGAGGGTGCTCTCTCAGTGAGCTGAGACACATCCGTAGGCCGGCGTCGCTGAGGTGACGTTGGTATAACGTTCCCCTAGCGTTTTCTGACGCAGCTCGAAGTTCCCATGAAAGGGAACGTCTCGGGTTACGTATGTAACCCTGGTTCCCTGAAGGGGAACGAGACGCTGCGTCTTCGCCTCAGCTCCTTGCGCCTCCGGGCCCGCTTCAGACACTCTTTTGCTGTCACTTCCGGGTTCCGGCGCGCTTTTATGCTCTGTTCATGACGTCACTTCCGTGACTCGCATTCACACGCGTAAAATTCCCATTGGTTGTACACATCTTCACGTGACTGACGTCAAGGGTTTCCCCTAGCGTTTTCTGACGCAGCGTCTCGTTCCCCTTCAGGGAACCAGGGTTACATACGTAACCCGAGACGTTTTTTCTAATCTCAAGCAGTTTTCAGATTGAATCGATCTGCCATGTCAGACTTCAGTTCAACACGGCAATTATAGCAGATAAAGGAATCAAGGCAATGTAATATTTACTCAGGAATAAGTTATAAATAAACTGACGCGAGTGCGCGAGGACGCGCGTTTGAACTTCATTGAGAGTTGCCGTTTCCATAGTAATCAGCGGGGGGAAAACCTTCACCGAGTAAACACGAATGAGAGTCACAATTTGGCCATATAAGTGCATAAATCTTCAAGCAAACACACTGCAGCGGTTACTTGATAATCGGAAACAATTTCCGTTTGATCATAAACTCTCTCACATAAATCTATTTTAGGAGTTTATGATCTCTCTCTCCGGCAGTAATGGCGTCTTTGAAAAGCTTTGAGGCTTTGAATTGCAGCGCTCTGATTCGTTCAAACTTCAGTGCTCTCACTGACAGGGGTGTAATTTTGTGATATTATGTATGTAAAATAGAGAGATTTAACTTACTAATTAAAGTAAAAAATCGATTGTAGACCTGCAAGTTTTTTTTCAGGATTTAAAAAAATAAAATGCATGCCCATTGGAATGGACATGTTCACACATACTGTATTGAAATGTATTATATATCAGGTGTAATGTTGTGATGTTACCAACAGATGGAGTGGACGCTCTATCTAAAATTCAGTTTTCACTTCATTAGTGAAAGTCTATGGAGATTTTATGACTTTAATCTTCAGTTTTATCAAAAATCATAAGTCTGATCAGTCTGAAAAGGGATAGCAACTCAAGTCAGAACAGGTCTGAAGTCTGAGCAGAGTTTAGTGGTTGTAGCTTTAAAGCTCTAGGAGGAGATGCTCTGAGAATTTTAGGTAAGAATAATAATAATAATAATAATAAGTTTAGATACAATATCACTAAGTTGGCTTTCTCAAGCCAACTTAATAATAATAATAATAATAATAATAATAATAAGTTTAGATACAATATCACTAAGTTGGCTTTCTCAAGCCAACTTAATAAGTTTAGATACAATATCACTAAGTTGGCTTTCTCAAGCCAACTTAACTAGATAGAGGAAGTTTATGATATAAACTTCAGTTGGCTTGAGAAAGCCTATCCTGAAAGTTAAATTTATTTGTAAAAGCTTAAAAAGTTGTTTAAGTTTACAGATAGACAGATGGAAAGAATTAGATCTTGAGCATATATACACTTGTTAGTTATTGCTTTGCGTTGTTTCTAGGCAGTTACTAAGGTGTCGTTATGTTCTTTGATCATAATTTAATCTTTAATCAATTGATGATCAATTTTGCTAGCAAGATTTAATGTTAATTATCTTGTTGATAGCAAGATTTAGTATGAATTCCGAAGTCATTAGCAACATTTAACATAAATAAGCATGTTGCTGGCAAGAATTAGCTGAATTAGCATATTGGTAGCAAGATTTATTGTTAATTAACAAGTTGCTATCAAGATTTAGCATGATCTAGCATGTCACTAGTGAGAATTTGCGTGATCTAGCATGTTGCTAGCAAGATTTAACGTTAATTAACAAGACGCTATTGACATTTAGTGTGAACTAACATGTCGCTAGTGAGATTTGTTAATTCGTAGGTCGCTTGTGAGATTTAACATGAGTTAACATGTCACTGACGAGAATGAATGTTATTTAACAAGTCACTAGTGAGATTTAATGTTTTAAAGAACACAAGAGTCAGTTGACGCAGAGACTGGAGGTTATTGATGATTCAGCTGAACAGTGAGTGGTCTGAAATATCAAAGAATAATAATGAATATTAAATATAAATCTAAAATAAACAACATTTACATTGGTAATAAACATGAGTAAATTATTAATTGATTACAGAAGTGTTGCAATACTTGGTTAGTGCACAAATTGGCATCTAGGGTACATACATGGAGTTTTTTCATCAAGAGGGATCATCGGTGTTGTAACGAAATACCAAAAAATAAATAACAATGCTTTTTGATCCCCAAAGTGTTGGAAAATTGCAATTAGTTTATAAAAATGTTTACGGTTTAATTACATCCTTGGCTTTTAACGGTCAGTTTTCACTAATGTGAATAATACTTTGTTTTATTTCTATTTTAAAGATGCAATTAAGCATTATTAATATAGTCTTGCCACTTTTAAAACAGACTGCAGTTACACTACATGTATATGGAGCCCTTTATACATTTATTTACTATATAAATGTGTGTATAGATAGATAGATATGTATATGTATATATGTGTGTGTGTGTGTGTGTATAAAGCCTTTCTTCATGTGAAATAAAATAACTTAAATATTAGTATTTCTTAAATCATTCCTGCACAATTACAATGGGGATAGTAATGCTGTTTTTTCTAATCTCAAGCAGTTTTCAGATTGAATCGATCTGCCATGTCAGACTTCAGTTCAACACGGCAATTATAGCAGATAAAGGAATCAACGCAATGTAATATTTGTATAAAGCCTTCCTCCATGGGAAACAAAATAACTTAAATATTAGTATTTTTAAAATAATTCCTGATCATGTAATGCAGCAGAGTAATGCAGTTTTTTTTTAACTCAAGCAGTTTACAGTTTGAATCGATCTGCCATCGTTTTTGCATCCTTTTAAATACCTTATTTCATTTATTGTTTAAGTGTTCACAAAACATCGATCTATCAGCGAATCTGCTCAGGAAGCGCGTTTGAACTCGAGAACAGGAGTCAGACTTTAGTTAAAAGCAGATAAAAGAATTAACACAATGTAACTATATACTCAAGAATTAGTTATAAATAACTTTGACTGTTAGACGCTGCATTTGAAGAGAGTCAGCGCGCGCTGCTCAGGGAAGCATTTTACATGTATCTGCCTTCCCCATGCAAACACGAGCGAGAGTCAGAATTCGGCAATAAAGTACATAAATGAGCGCTATAAATAAACTTAGGCGATTAGACGGTTATGCTTTGGCGCGAGTCCAGGAGGACGCGCGTTTAAACTTCACTTACCTTCATAGTGCTCAACAGCGAAAATCCGTCGCCATGTAAAGACGAATGAGAGTCAGAATTTGGCCATATAAGTGCATAAATCTTCAAGGAAACACGCTGCAGCGGTTACTTGATAATCGGAAACAATTTCCGTTTGATCATAAACTCTCTCACATAAATCTATTTTAGGAGATTATGATCTCTCTCTCCAGCAGTAATGGCGTCTTTGAAAAGCTTTGAGGCTTTGAATTGCAGCGCTCTGATTCGTTCAAACTTCAGTGCTCTCACTGACAGGGGTGTAATTTTGTGATATTATGAATGTAAAATAGAGAGATTTAACTTACTAATTAAAGTAAAAAAATCGATTGTAGACCTGCAAGTTTTTTTTCAGGATTTAAAAAAAAAAAATGCATGCCCATTGGAATGGACATGTTCACACATACTGTATTGAAATGTATTATATATCAGGTGTAATGTTGTGATGTTACCAACAGATGGAGTGGACGCTCTATCTAAAATTCAGTTTTCACTTCATTAGTGAAAGTCTATGGAGATTTTATGACTTTAATCTTCAGTTTTATCAAAAATCATAAGTCTGATCAGTCTGAAAAGGGATAGCAACTCAAGTCAGAACAGGTCTGAAGTCTGAGCAGAGTTTAGTGGTTGTAGCTTTAAAGCTCTAGGAGGAGATGCTCTGAGAATTTTAGGTAATAATAATAATAATAATAACTAGATAGAGGAAGTTTATTATATAAACTTCAGTTGGCTTGAGAAAGCCTAGCCTGAAAGTTTAAATTAGTTGTAAAAGCTTCAAGCTTGAAAAGTTTGAGTTTGTCGCTAACAAGATTTATTTGGAGATTACTGATGATTCAGTTGGTCAGTGAGTGGCGCTGTTTCCCACACACAGAAGTAAGCAGCATTTTCTACAGTTATATTTGCAATCTTTGATATGTTTGCCAGTATTTCATAGTTGGTATGTAAAATAGAGAGATTTAACTTACTAATTAAAGTAAAAAATCGATTGTAGACCTGCAAGTCTTTTTTCAGGATTTAAAAAAAATGCATATCCATTGCAATGGACATTGGGTTCCAATGACTGCTACTCAATGCACATGCTGATTGAAATTTATTATATATCCTCTTGAGTCCCACAAGTTTGCCTGATGTGCATTTTATAATTTTTCTTGCTATTTGAGATATGTAGGACCTAATAAATACAATACCCCCCAAAAAATGTGTACAGGTATTGTACAGGTGTCTTCATGTGGTATCATAATGCTATTTGCTGTTATGGCCAGTAGGGTAATAATTAGTCAAAATTCAAATCTCATTCTAAAATATGTCAAATTTTAATCCCAGTATTGTACATAAATACACTTGTTTCGTTCATATAATTTGAATATTTTATTCGAGGGAATACCTTGAATAGATTTTTTACCTGGGTCAATTTTCTTTCAGGATCTGGGGTTTCAGATCTAAAAGTTTTTACTGAAATGTATATATACATACACTGAAAATATTTTTTTCATAATGACAGGGGTGTAATGTTGTGATGTCACCACAAGAGGGGGTGGACACTCTATCCAAAAGTGGCCAACAGCGCAAATATTGACAGAATTGACTATTATTGTGTCAAGACGCAAATATGTAATGTTCTCATATGAGATAAATACTACAGTTATCACAGTAATAATACATTTTTGAGAAAATGTCATATGCAGAATATACAATTATTTATTTAATGTGATTAGTGCAAAGTGCACTACTGCTCTGTGCCACTGGGGAATACCTTGAAAGATACACACAGGAAATGTGTGTGTGTGTAAAGTGACTGCACTGACTCTAATGCATTTTCTATTAGAGGTTTATTTTATTAAATGTGCAATTTGTAAAACAAAAACCTCAAAATTAAAGTTGAAATGTTATATTGTTCAAGTTCTTGACCTTGGGATTTTTTATGTTTATTTTTTTTTTTATATTGGTTTATATTAGTTTGATATTCACAGCTGTTAAGACCAAATGTCCACTGCAATTGACAACAAAAATTGCTATGAAGGAGTTATGATTTTTTTTTTCTTACTCATTAATAGATGCCTAATTTAATGGGATATTTTTTTTTTTTTTTTTTTTTTTTTAGAAACCTGGAACCTAATTCTGGTCTGAAGGAGATATATGTATATATAAAGTGTTTCTTCCTGTGAAATAAAATAACTTAAATATTAGTATTTTTTAAATCATTCCTGCCAAGTACAATGGAGAAAGTAATGCAGTTTTTTCTAATCTCAAGCAGTTTTCAGATTGAATCGATCTGCCATGTCAGACTTCAGTTCAACACGGCAATTATAGCAGATAAAGGATTCAACGTAATGTAATATTTACTCAGGCATAAGTTATAAATAAACTTAGGCGCTTTGACGGTTACGCGCTGTGACGGCGACTGCGCGAGGACGCGCGTTTGAACTTCATTGAGAGTTGCCTTTCCCATAGTAATTACTCAGCGGGGAAAAAGCCTAAAAACCTTATTTCATTTACTGTTTAAGTGTTCACAAAACATCGATCTATCAGCGAATCTGCTCAGGAAGCGCGTTTGAACTCGAGAACAGGAGTCAGACTTTAGTTAAAAGCAGATAAAAGAATTAACACAATGTAACTATATACTCAAGAATTAGTTATAAATAACTTTGACTGTTAGACGCTGCATTTGAAGAGAGTCAGCGCGCGCTGCTCAGGGAAGCCTTTCCAATGTATATTCATGTTTCTGCATTCCCTATGTATACACGAGCGAGAGTCAGAATTCAGCAATAAAGTACATAAATAAACGTAGTCGCTTAGACGGTTATGCGTTGGCGCGAGTCCAGGAGAGGACGCGCGTTTAAACTTCTTTCACTTACCTTTCCCATAGTAATGTGCTCAACAGCGAAAATCCGTTGCCGAGTAAAGACGAATGAGAGTCAGAATTTGGCCATATAAGTGCATAAATCTTCAAGCAAACACGCTGCAGTGGTTACTTGATAATCTGAAACAATTTCCGTTTGATCATAAACTCTCTCACATAAATCTATTTTAGGAGATTATGATCTCTCTCTCCAGCAGTAATGGCGTCTTTGAAAAGCTTTGAATTGCAGCGCTCTGATTCGTTCAAACTTCAGTGCTCTCACTGACAGGGGTGTAATTTTGTGATATTATGTATGTAAAATAGAGAGATTTAACTTACTAATTAAAGTAAAAAATCGATTGCAAGTTTTTTTTTCAGGATTTAAAAAAATAAAATGCATGCCCATTGGAATGGACATGTTCACACATACTGTATTGAAATGTATTATATATCAGGTGTAATGTTGTGATGTTACCAACAGATGGGGTGGACGCTCTATCTAAAATTCAGTTTTCACTTCATTAGTGAAAGTCTATGGAGATTTTATGACTTTAATCTTCAGTTTTATCAAAAATCATAAGTCTGATCAGTCTGAAAAGGGATAGCAACTCAAGTCAGAACAGGTCTGAAGTCTGAGCAGAGTTTAGTGGTTGTAGCTTTAAAGCTCTAGGAGGAGATGCTTTGAGAATTTTAGGTAAGAAGAATAATAATAACTAGATAGAGGAAGTTTATGATATAAACTTCAGTTGGCTTGAGAAAGCCTATCCTGAAAGTTAAATTTATTTGTAAAAGCTTAAAAAGTTGTTTAAGTTTACAGATAGATAGATGGAAAGAATTAGATCTTGAGCATATACAGTTTTATGCAAAGGTTTGGGCACCCCTAATAATTATCATAATTTCAGTTTATAATGTGCCGGGCTTTCAAAGCCACAACTTCATTTGGATATAATTTATACCTTATGAAAACAGTAACATTTCAGTTCTGAAATGGCATTTATTGAATCAACAGAAACAATACAATTTGAGTCATAGCAAAAACAGACAGGTGCAAAAATGTGGGCACCCCAATGAAATTATCACATTAATATTTAGTAGAGCCCCCTTTTGCTGAAATAACAGCATGTAGTCGCTTCTTATAGCCACTGAGAAGTCCCTGGATTCTGGTTGCAGGTATTTTGGACCATTCTTCCTTGCAAAATGTCTCCAGTTCAGTCAGGTTTGATGGTTTCCGAGTGTGGACAACCTCCTTCAAATCATTACATAGATTTTCGATGATATTCAAGTCTGGACTGCGATGGCCATTCTAGAACATTGTATCTGTGTCTGACCATGAATTCCTTGGTAGATTTGGAGCAATGCTTTGGATCATTATCCTGCTGAAACAACCAACCCTGGCATAACTTCATCCTCTTGACTGATTCTTGAACACTGTTCTTAAGAATCTGCTGATACTGGATGGAATCCATTTGACCCTCAACTTTGACAAGGTTTCCAGTACCTGTGCTTGCCCCATAGCATGAAGGACCCACCACCACATTTTACAGTAGGGAGCAAGTTCTTCTCCTGGAACGCTGTGTTCTTTTTCCTCCATACAAAGCTCTTCTGGTTGTGACCAAACAGCTCTATCTCAGTTTCATCTGTCCACAGAACTTGTCCAGATGAGCCTTTGCATACCTCAAATGACTCTGTTTGTTGGCAAGACGCGGAAAAGGCTTTTTCCGCATCACCCTTTCATTGAGCTGTTCCTTGTGCAAAGTACGCTGGACTGTGGAACGATGTACAATGACACCATCAGCAGCGAGATGTTCTTGGAGATCTTTGGAGGTGGTCTGTAAATTGTATTTGACCATTCTAACCATACTTCGCCTTTGCCTTTCAGATATCTTTCTTGGCCTGCCACATCTTTCCTTCACATGGACTGTTCCTGTTGCCTTCCATTTTCTAACTATATTTCTGACTGGAGACAGGGACCTTAAACCTTTGTGATAACTTTTAACATGCTTCTCCTAACTCACACTGATGAATTATCCTAGTTTTTAAGTCATTGGGGAGTTCTTTTGAGGTTCCCATGTTGCTACTTTCCAGTAGAGAATCGAAGAGAAGCACAACTGGCAATTAGCAAACTTAAATATCCTTTTTCATGATTGGTTGCACCTGTGTTTCCAGTCTAATGTTCATTGAGCCAATAACATCAATTTTGTGTTGCAAACAATCAGCATTAAGTGACTACAGGTATTCAAATCAACACAATTGAAAGGGTGGCCAAACTTTTGCACCGCCTATTTGTCACATTGTATTTTATTTCATACAACTAAATACTGCTACACTAAGTATTTTGGTCTGAAAAACATTGCTTTATCAAGCTTTCTCTAGAAAATGAATGGCATATCACTAGGATCTTTACTTAAAAAGATTGAGCAGATTACCATGCAGCCTCAGAAAGGTGCCTAAACTTTTGCATAAAACTGTATACACTTGTTAGTTATTGCCTTGCGTTGTTTCTAGGCAGTTACTAAGGTGTCGTTATGTTCTTTGATCATAATTTAATCTTTAATCAATTGATGATCAATTTTGCTAGCAAGATTTAATGTTAATTATCTTGTTGCTAGCAAGATTTAGAATGAATTCCGAAGTCATTAGCAACATTTAACATAAATAAGCATGCTGCTGGCAAGAATTCGCTGAATTAGCATATTGGTAGCAAGATTTATTGTTAATTAACAAGTTGCTATCAAGATTTAGCATGATCTAGCATGTCACTAGTGAGAATTTGCGTGATCTAGCATGTTGCTAGCAAGATTTAACGTTAATTAACAAGACGCTATTGACATTTAGTGTGAACTAACATCTCGCTAGTGAGATTTGTTAATTCGTAGGTCGCTTGTGAGATTTAACATGAGTTAACATGTCACTGACGAGAATGAATGTTATTTAACAAGTCACTAGTGAGATTTAATGTTTTAAAGAACACAAGAGTCAGTTGACGCAGAGACTGGAGGTTATTGATGATTCAGCTGAACAGTGAGTGGTCTGAAATATCAAAGAATAATAATGAATATTAAATATAAATCTAAAATAAACAACATTTACATTGGTAATAAACATGAGTAAATAATTAATTGATTACAGAAGTGTTGCAATACTTGGTTAGTACACAAAATGGCATCTAGGGAACATACATGGAGTTTTTTCATCATGAGGGATCATCAGTGTTGTAACGAAATACCAAAAAATAAATAACAATGCTTTTTGATCCCCAAAGTGTTGAAAATTGCAATTAGTTTATAAAAATGTTTACGGTTTAATTACATCCTTGGCTTTTAACGGTCAGTTTTCACTCATGTGAACACTTTGTTTTATTTCTATTTTAAAGATGTAATTAAGCATTATTAATATAGTCTTACCACTTTCTAAACAGACTGCAGTTCCACTGCATATATATGGAGCCCTTTATACATTTATTTACTATATAAATGTGTGTATAGATAGATATGTATGTGTATATATATATATATATATATATATATATATATATATATATATATATATGTGTATATATATATATGTGTGTATGTATGTGTGTGTGTGTGTGTGTGTGTGTGTGTGTGTGTATAAAGCCTTTCTTCATGTGAAATAAAATAACTTAAATATTAGTATTTCTTAAATCATTCCTGCACAATTACAATGGGGATAGTAATGCTGTTTTTTCTAATCTCAAGCAGTTTTCAGATTGAATCGATCTGCCATGTCAGACTTCAGTTCAACACGGCAATTATAGCAGATAAAGGAATCAAGGCAATGTAATATTTACTCAGGAATAAGTTATAAATAAACTGACGCGAGTGCGCGAGGACGCGCGTTTGAACTTCATTGAGAGTTGCCGTTTCCATAGTAATCAGCGGGGGGAAGCCTTCACCGAGTAAACACGAATGAGAGTCACAATTTGGCCATATAAGTGCATAAATCTTCAAGCAAACACACTGCAGCGGTTACTTGATAATCGGAAACAATTTCCGTTTGATCATAAACTCTCTCACATAAATCTATTTTAGGAGTTTATGATCTCTCTCTCCGGCAGTAATGGCGTCTTTGAAAAGCTTTGAGGCTTTGAATTGCAGCGCTCTGATTCGTTCAAACTTCAGTGCTCTCACTGACAGGGGTGTAATTTTGTGATATTATGTATGTAAAATAGAGAGATTTAACTTACTAATTAAAGTAAAAAATCGATTGTAGACCTGCAAGTTTTTTTTCAGGATTTAAAAAAATAAAATGCATGCCCATTGGAATGGACATGTTCACACATACTGTATTGAAATGTATTATATATCAGGTGTAATGTTGTGATGTTACCAACAGATGGAGTGGACGCTCTATCTAAAATTCAGTTTTCACTTCATTAGTGAAAGTCTATGGAGATTTTATGACTTTAATCTTCAGTTTTATCAAAAATCATAAGTCTGATCAGTCTGAAAAGGGATAGCAACTCAAGTCAGAACAGGTCTGAAGTCTGAGCAGAGTTTAGTGGTTGTAGCTTTAAAGCTCTAGGAGGAGATGCTCTGAGAATTTTAGGTAAGAAGAATAATAATAATAATAATAAGTTTAGATACAATATCACTAAGTTGGCTTTCTCAAGCCAACTTAACTAGATAGAGGAAGTTTATGATATAAACTTCAGTTGGCTTGAGAAAGCCTATCCTGAAAGTTAAATTTATTTGTAAAAGCTTAAAAAGTTGTTTAAGTTTACAGATAGATAGATGGAAAGAATTAGATCTTGAGCATATATACACTTGTTAGTTATTGCCTTGCGTTGTTTCTAGGCAGTTACTAAGGTGTCGTTATGTTCTTTGATCATAATTTAATCTTTAATCAATTGATGATCAATTTTGCTAGCAAGATTTAATGTTAATTATCTTGTTGCTAGCAAGATTTAGAATGAATTCCGAAGTCATTAGCAACATTTAACATAAATAAGCATGCTGCTGGCAAGAATTCGCTGAATTAGCATATTGGTAGCAAGATTTATTGTTAATTAACAAGTTGCTATCAAGATTTAGCATGATCTAGCATGTCACTAGTGAGAATTTGCGTGATCTAGCATGTTGCTAGCAAGATTTAACGTTAATTAACAAGACGCTATTGACATTTAGTGTGAACTAACATGTCGCTAGTGAGATTTGTTAATTCGTAGGTCGCTTGTGAGATTTAACATGAGTTAACATGTCACTGACGAGAATGAATGTTATTTAACAAGTCACTAGTGAGATTTAATGTTTTAAAGAACACAAGAGTCAGTTGACGCAGAGACTGGAGGTTATTGATGATTCAGCTGAACAGTGAGTGGTCTGAAATATCAAAGAATAATAATGAATATTAAATATAAATCTAAAATAAACAACATTTACATTGGTAATAAACATGAGTAAATAATTAATTGATTACAGAAGTGTTGCAATACTTGGTTAGTGCACAAAATGGCATCTAGGGAACATACATGGAGTTTTTTCATCATGAGGGATCATCGGTGTTGTAACGAAATACCAAAAAATAAATAACAATGCTTTTTGATCCCCAAAGTGTTGAAAATTGCAATTAGTTTATAAAAATGTTTACGGTTTAATTACATCCTTGGCTTTTAACGGTCAGTTTTCACTAATGTGAATAATACTTTGTTTTATTTCTATTTTAAAGATGCAATTAAGCATTATTAATATAGTCTTGCCACTTTTAAAACAGACTGCAGTTACACTACATGTATATGGAGCCCTTTATACATTTATTTACTATATAAATGTGTGTATAGATAGATAGATATGTATGTGTATATATATGTATATATGTGTGTGTGTGTGTGTGTGTGTATAAAGCCTTTCTTCATGTGAAATAAAATAACTTAAATATTAGTATTTCTTAAATCATTCCTGCACAATTACAATGGGGATAGTAATGCTGTTTTTTCTAATCTCAAGCAGTTTTCAGATTGAATCGATCTGCCATGTCAGACTTCAGTTCAACACGGCAATTATAGCAGATAAAGGAATCAACGCAATGTAATATTTGTATAAAGCCTTCCTCCATGGGAAACAAAATAACTTAAATATTAGTATTTTTAAAATAATTCCTGCTCATGTAATGCAGCAGAGTAATGCAGTTTTTTTGAACTCAAGCAGTTTACAGTTTGAATCGATCTGCCATCGTTTTTGCATCCTTTTAAATACCTTATTTCATTTATTGTTTAAGTGTTCACAAAACATCGATCTATCAGCGAATCTGCTCAGGAAGCGCGTTTGAACTCGAGAACAGGAGTCAGACTTTAGTTAAAAGCAGATAAAAGAATTAACACAATGTAACTATATACTCAAGAATTAGTTATAAATAACTTTGACTGTTAGACGCTGCATTTGAAGAGAGTCAGCGCGCGCTGCTCAGGGAAGCATTTTACATGTGTCTTCCCCATGAAAACACGAGCGAGAGTCAGAATTCGGCAATAAAGTACATAAATGAGCGCTATAAATAAACGTAGGCGCTTAGACGGTTATGCTTTGGCGCGAGTCCAGGAGGACGCGCGTTTAAACTTCACTTACCTTTCCTATAGTATCATAGTGCTCAACAGCGAAAATCCGTCGCCATGTAAAGACGAATGAGAGTCAGAATTTGGCCATATAAGTACATAAATCTTCAAGCAAACACGCTGTAGCGGTTACTTGATAATCGGAAACAATTTCCGTTTGATCATAAACTCTCTCACATAAATCTATTTTAGGAGATTATGATCTCTCTCTCCAGCAGTAATGGCGTCTTTGAAAAGCTTTGAGGCTTTGAATTGCAGCGCTCTGATTCGTTCAAACTTCAGTGTTCTCACTGACAGGGGTGAAATTTTGTGATATTATGAATGTAAAATAGAGAGATTTAACTTACTAATTAAAGTAAAAAATCGATTGTAGACCTGCAAGTTTTTTTTCAGGATTTAAAAAAAAAATGCATGCCCATTGGAATGGACATGTTCACACATACTATATTGAAATGTATTATATATCAGGTGTAATGTTGTGATGTTACCAACAGATGGAGTGGACGCTCTATCTAAAATTCAGTTTTCACTTCATTAGTGAAAGTCTATGGAGATTTTATGACTTTAATCTTCAGTTTTATCAAAAATCATAAGTCTGATCAGTCTGAAAAGGGATAGCAACTCAAGTCAGAACAGGTCTGAAGTCTGAGCAGAGTTTAGTGGTTGTAGCTCAAGCCAACTTAATAATAATAATAAGTTTAGATACAATATCACTAAGTTGGCTTTCTCAAGCCAACTTAATAATAATAAGTTTAGATACAATATCACTAAGTTGGCTTTCTCAAGCCAACTTAATTAAAACAAATAATTTATTTTTATATATTGAACTTAATAGAATCTAGATTTTTTTAGATGTACAGTAAGGAGAATCCTATTTTACATCATATTTAAAAAAATAATTTTACATCATAAAACTGTAGTTCTGACATCACTTGTAGAGATTAAGGAGTAAGCCACCGCTTTCCCCATA
>JAWRVZ010000975.1:0-49220 GCA_037043235.1 Rhodeus uyekii
CCTCTGCCAACGTAATTGCTAATTAAATTAAATTGCGATAGTCGTTACTGCCGGCTGCTCTGCTGGGTTTACGGTTCGCTCTCTCCGCGCTCAAGAAATTCTAGTTATAATCATAATGAATGTTTACTGATTCCCATTTAACCGAGGCGAAAGAATTCCACATGCTCTGCGCAAGATTAGACGTATTAGCGAGGCCGCGTCTCTAAGAGATGTCATTGATTCGGGCCGCCCGTGTGCTCACAGATAACATTTACAGTTCAATTAGCATGGTGTGTGCGCGTCGGAGGGGTCGAGGTGTTCCTCTGTGCCCCTTTGGACCCATTAGTACGGATGGTGAGAGATCTGCATAATGGTCCTGAGGCAGAAGCGTGAGTGACAGAGGGTCTGATTGTGTTTGAAACGGCACGTTCGCTAGCAAACCCCAGCTGCGCCACACGCTCGGCTCCCGCGTGTGTGTCTATGTGTGTTTACTAAATGAGGGCTGGGAAAACACAGACAGCCCGGGGTCGGCGTTCACCGCGGGGTTGTCATGGCAGCGCGGCTCTCGCTCCAGCTTTTAGACGTGAGCACACGCGGCGCTACCGAGTGACTCATTTCGACGGCGTATAGCGCTACACCTGTGTGAGACAACACCAGCCAGCTGTTCAGCTCGCTTCAGCGGTAAACGCAAAACAGATTGGAGTAAATATTAGCACGCAAACGATCTCCTCAGATGAGATCATGACGACTCAAGGAGAGGAAAGACAATCCTGTTTAGGGTCTAGATGAAATGAAAGGGAATAAAATCAACCAATGGCATGAGTTTTGCGCTGGACTATCTGTTCGATAAATCAAGAGGTCATTTACATAAACAAAACAGCGATCATTTATATTTAGGGCTTTGAAAATGCAAAACTACGGAAGTTTGTTTCTGCCAAAGTATAAAAAAATACAAAATGGTAATTGTGACTGTTTATCTCACAATTCAGACTTTTTTTTTTTTGAGGGATATTAATTCGCATTTCTGAGGAAAAAGGCAGCTTACAATTGGCATTTTCTTGCAATTTTAGGTTTATATCATGCAATTATTTCTCAGAATTGCAACTATATATAACTATATATATATATACCTATATACTATATAACTATATATATATATATAATATATGGGACAAAAAAGTGAGAATTGGGAGATGAAAAAGACACAATTTTATTTTTTATTTTTTATTCAGTGGTGAAAATGAGCTTCCATTAAAAAAAGAAAGAAAATTATATATATAAAAAAATTAAAGTATTTAAAAATTAAAGTTTCAAACAAATTTAAATTTAAGTCTAAAAAATTAAATTTATTTAAAGTAAAACATTTTTTTAAATAAAATTATAAAATATTTTTAAATGCTTTAGAAATAATACAATTAATGTGAGGTATTTGACAAGTTCCAGTCTCCACAAAAAGTGTGAGTAAACCAAGGAAATAGTCTTCATCCTACCTGCGAGAATGCAATTCCAAACGTTACTCCAGCGATAATGCCCATGTTAGTCTCAATAAAAGTCGTCACTAGCTCATAACAGCCCTGAGAACAAAAGAATCATAATAAATAGATGAAAATAAAGACAGACAGCCTGTGTGTTTGTGAAAGTGTGTGTATGTGCATTACCTGCTGATAGACTTTGGTGGACGCAATAGTGGCGTTTCGCAGGTCTGAAGCGTTGCAGTCAGAGACGTTAGCGCAACAGCTCGGAGGAAGTCCATTCGCAGGGTAATAAACACTGGAGAACCAGCTAGTGTAGTTCAGAACACCACAACAACGCAACTAAAGACAGCAAATACAGTGAGTTAGAATCCAAACCCGAGGTCACAACAGGTAACAGGAAGTCTATTTGCATAACAACCACCCAGAAATATTAGCTTACCCATAGCACCTTAACAACTCCCTAGCAACCACCCATAACATTCTTGGAACTGCCTAACAACCACTGCAGAACACATTAGCAACACCTTAACAACTTTCTGCAGCATCTAAGCAATCCCTTGCATCCACCAAGAAAACACTACTATTTTAGCAACCACCGAGAACAACTTACTTTACCCTAGCAACTATCTGGAAGTCTTTAGCAATGTCCTAGCAACTACCTAGAACATCCTTGCAACTGCCTGACAGCCATCCACAGTATTGTAGTAACACCCTAGCAACCATGCAGAACATGTTAGTAATGTCCTAGAAGTTGCCTAGCAACCACCCACAACCCCATAGCATCCTTAGAACTTCTTAACAACTACCAGAATATTTAAGTAATGTCATAGTAGCCAAATAGAACACCCTTGCAACTGCCTAACAACTACCCAGAATATCTTAGCAACAACATCAGAATACATTAGCACTGCCCTAACACTGCCCTAACACTTTAGCAACACCCTAACATCCATCCAAAATATCTTAGCAACCCCTAGCAACTACCCAGATCACCTTAGCAACACCCTAACATCCATCCAAAATATCTTAGCAACCCCTAGCAACTACCCAGATCAACTTAGCAACACCATAACATCCATCCAAAATATCTTAGCAACCCCTAGCAACTACCCAGATCACCTTAGCAACATCATAACATCCATCCAAAATATCTTAGCAACCCCTAGCAACAACTCATATCACCTTAGCAACGCCCTAACATCCATCCAAAATATTTTAGCAACCCCTAGCAACACCAAGAACATCCTTGCAACTGCTTAGCAACTTAATATCTTAGAAGGACCTTCGTAACCAACCAGAATACCTTAGCAATGACTAGGAACCAACCAAAAAATCCTTAAAAAATCCTTAAAACTGCCTAGGAACTGCCTGGAACAGCTTAGCAACACACTAGCAACTACCCAGAACATCTACTAGCAGACTATCTGACTGACATTCAAACTATAACCTTTAAGCTCTTACTATTATTGTAAATGTTTAGTCAAGACTTTATCCATCCAACACCACAGTTTGTCTTTAGAAACTCTCCTTTTCATAGTTTGTAATGCCAATAATTAAAACAGTTTTCCCAGTTATCCATTAAAACTCATCCCATTAGATAAATTGATGTTAACCAGTGTTTGAACGTACACTCCTCTGGACTTTGTCCACCGCGATGCTTCTCTCGTCCTGGGCGTCATAGTTCTGAACAGCCTCATTGTACGTCCTCAGAAAAGTGCCTTTGATCTGAGGGAACACACACACACACACACACACACACACACACACACACACACACACACACACACACACACACACACACACACACACACACACACACACACACACACACACACACACACACACACACACACACACACTCCATCAGATGTCAGAACAAACTCTCCCAGTGCGAGACAGATGGAGATCCCTGAGATGCATTATGGGTCACCGCCGGAGAACCTGTGTGTATGCGTCTCACCTCATGACGGAAAACAAAGCCAGAGATGCCAGCAACCAGCTCTGCCAGGAAAACCAGAGACAGGAACATGGCGTACTACAGACAGAGAGTGAGAGACACATTAGGGGGGTCACCAGTGTAAAATCTGCTTCCTGAAGCTAAACCAGCAACGGTTCTCACCAGTTTGAGCATCCATGGACTCCCACGGCACGTCGCGAAGCATCCGAACAGCCCAAATACGATGATGGTAGTCCCAGTTCCGATGAGCACGTAGGGAGCATTGGTGGAGTTTTCAGCGATCAGAGAGATATACGGACCCAAAATGAACTTCCCCCATAATCCCACTGCTAGCAGGATCGTCCCGGTGATCTAGAGAGAGAAAGAGACAGAGAGAGACATTTAAACTTAGTTAAACCCTTCGAGCGAGTACAGCTTTGCTGCCATCTAGCGGATAGCACATGAACATAGCAAAACAATTTGATAGCAATTTGTAAATATTGATTCTGATTCATTAATTACAACATTCTTTGACGTTCATCAATAACATTTAATTTTCACACACACATACACACATATATTATATATTTAAAAAATGTTATGTTATGAGATGAATTGATTTGACAGCATTAATTAAATATGAGATGACCTTAAACTTGAAATTGTTCAAAAGTGACATTTGAAGTATTAAAATAAAAATACAGGAAAGCAATATATGAATATATATATAAAAAATAAACGAATAAAATATGTAAAAGTACATAAAAATGTGAAAAATTTAAATTAAATTCTAAAATAGACACTACCTATCAGCTGTCCTAGCTTTATGGTAAATAATTTAAAATAATTTCAGTTCAAATCAATATTTGTAATATCCTAAATTATGTAACATTAAAATGTGCTGCTTTGTGTTGTTTGCATATTAAACTGTTGTGACTCGTTCAGTATCTGAGTAATAATCTGAAAGATTCATATACGGTAAGCTTATTGACTTCAATAATTCTGAATATATGGGGAAAAAGATTACTTAAAAGCACAAATGTAACCTTTGTTTCTGAGATGTGCAAAAAAGTACATGAATAAATACAAAAGACCTCAAAAAGATGAGATGCAATTGCATGAACACCTGTTTTTGATATACAATATATCTTAAATATAAGTGTAACATATCTTAAATATAAGCTCAGAATAAAAGTATTTAAATTATACAATTTCATTAATTGCTATAAATGTTTATGAATTATTATTGTTATTATTTTAATATAAAGAAATTCCATTAAATTCCTTAAAAACCTTACATAAACTTATATACATACATACAATTCCAGATTATAATTAAAATACTTTTCAAGATTTTATTACTTCAAAACCTAGAACTTATTTTTCTTATCAGTTATTTTCATTTTAGTCAAACTACTGTAGAAATGTGAGTTTAGTGTGTTAACCAGAAGAGGGCGCTGGTGTATTTACTCCTGTTCACTAGAAGGTTCTGTGAAACGCGGGAATCATTGAGGGATGGCGGGATGTCACGTAACGTCGGCCTAACGGAGAAAGAGGATGTTTAACTGCTCTTATAAACATGGCCTAAATAAACCTCATAAAATACATGCATGTATCTAAACACGTTTAATTTCTCCTGCACAACACACAATGTAAAAAGATGCAACAAAAGAAGACAAAACAAAATAATTTTTGATACCAAACATGAGATACTTTTTATCTTTCTTAGAGATCTAGACAGTTACAAGACTTTCACTTACAAAATGTGCCGTGATATTACCATATTTTGGACACCATACACCATGGTAAACTCGTTAATCTGGTAAACACGCTATGCTAATCTTGTAGAATGATTAGCATTTTCAAATACCATGTTGTTTGCATAGCATTTGAATATGCTAATCATTCAGGTCATTCAATTAATAATTTGAATCATCTTTACTTCAGAAACTAGGTGAAAGTGATTGCAATATGGCTGCTGCGATTGTTCTCGAGGTGTTTATTAAATTTTTCATCAGCAGTCTGGCAGGCCTACGGGGAGAAAGTCGCTGTCGGCTGCTTGTGTTGAACCAGTTTAGCCGGCTAGTGGATGGATCACAGATTCAACATTATGTACCGAACACAGATCGGCATGTACAGGTAATTTCTGCATGAAATCATCACTGAAATCATGGCTAAAATGTCTGTACTAAAGACCATGCATATGAGATGAGCATTAGCGTGGTGTTAGCGAGCGCACACAATGCTGCCCACAGAAACGGCCATGAATATGTGAACCCAACATCCTACTCAGAACAGCAATGCTAAGATGCCGTCAGCTTGCCACCTCTGAAAGAGTCATAGCTCTCGCGGATGTGCTAATGATTATGTGTGAACAGCTGTACCGCCACAAGCAAAACCCAAAACCTAGCGAGCTGCGGCCTTGGAGTCTACTCTCTACTGCAGGCATCGAAAGAGAAACCTTAAAAGTGAGTGATTAATGCTCTACATCATATATATGTATCATATATCATATATCTTGACATATAAATAGAGACATTAGAGTTCCAAATAGAGTTTGGTGTTAGCATGTTGCTAAGCTAACAGTACAACTCAGTGATACTCGAAACTAACACAAAAATCTATGGCAAAAGACATAAACAAACACAAATATTATGTATGTCAAATGCTGCCACATTACTTGTTGTTGTTGGCATGTTGTAAGCTGTAAGTGGAATTCCTGAACATTAACATTGAATTAGTACAAAAAGTCTAGCAAAATATACATAAAACACTAAAATATTGTTAAATATGCTAAATACTGTCACAGTACCTTTTGTCATTAGCATACTGCTAAAGAAGAGATGCATACGCAGATACATACGATACATACGCATTTAGCACACTAAATTGGTTAAAATTATCTATTTGTAATCAGACTGAATGTTTTAGATTTGGTACCATGTTTTGTAAGACATATGCCACGAGTTTAACTCGTTCCAAGAGCTTGTAACTCAAAATGCTCGTACACCAAAACAATTTTTCCCATAAGAATGCAGTAAAAATCACTTGATTCGTTCCACACGACCATAAATGTCCATTTTAAATATTCTTTTGGTTTTACCCTATTAATTACAGTTAAAATTATAACCATTAAGATCTCATATAAATACTAATTAATAATTGACAACTAAAAACGCTTGAAATTTCATTGTAACGCGCACTTTAGTTTTGAGTAGCGTCGCTGCTGGTGTGAAGGAGACGAGAGGAGGGTTTTTCTGCTTACAGGGAGAATTTCATCCCTTCTTTCTTATTCATCTTGAGGTCATTGTCTATATGCTGTACTGTACGTATATATTTCACTACGTGAACAATAGCGATCACAATGTTAACAACACGAGGTAAAACCGCTGTAAATCACTTATAAAAGGATGAACTGTGGTGAATGATGCAACCAAACCGAGCAACACTGAGAGAATGAACGAGTTAAGGGGTGATAGGCTTTGTGAGAGGCAGTCGTTGCGATATTTCCAGTAGAAATGCATGCAAAGATGCTGAGCGTTAGGACTTTTCCACACAAAAATGCGCGTGGGCGAGGGAACAATGTTCTTGCACTCCAATACAATGCTCGTACACCGATTTGCTTGTGTACTAAGTTACTCGTAAACCGAGGTATTACTGTATATCAAAGAACCATGGTATTAAAATCTGATCCACAATATGTTTTGATAGTACTTTTCAAAAGTACTTTTTTGTAATCGGATGTTGCAATATTAATATTGACTAAAACTCGGAATAGTCTTGAGGTCTTTTAGATGTTCTACCACGATAAAGAACGTGGGGAATATTCCATGCCGAGACCACATATATTGACGAAAATAATCAATTCAATTAGAACATGTTCTTTGATCAGTAGATGCCTTAAAATGCTTTCTAGGTAGATCACGCACTAAGTTTGAGAGACAGCGACACAGAGAGAGGTACAGAAAGAGTATTCTCCATCCTAAGCTCAATGGTACCACCATCTTGTCATTCAAACCATGTCCAACATCGCACAGAGGACACAATGTCCGGGGTAGATCTCACACTGAGACACAGAGAGACGAAAAGAGAAGGAGAAAGTAAACAGATGGAGTGACTCATCAGGGATTCGAGAGAGAGAGAGAGGGTGGAAGAAACGGCTGTAACTTTGAGGAACAAAAACATAAACTGCAAACAACTTTGAAATCCCTCGAAAACATCCCTGGTTCACATTTCACTTCAAAATCTGAAGAAAAAAGAAATTATATACTGCATAATAAATTCTTATTATTCCTATATATATATATATATATATATATATATATATATATATATATATATATATATATAATGATACTATTGTCATTACCATTGCATAAATAATTACTTAATTTACTTAATTGAATTAATTACCATCATATATTATCATTGTAATTTCCATAATGCAAATAAATAAATAAATCATCACCGTAGTTAAAAATAAAATTATCATAATATTATAATAACAATAACACAAATAAATAAATACAATTAAATAATTCCCTCTAATTATCACAATGCAAATAAATAAATACCATCTTTACCATAATAAAAATAAAAATATAATTATATTATACATAATGCAAATATAATAAAATAACATTTAATAATATAATTATGGCATCATTTTCATTACAATAAATACCAGATTACTATAATATAAAAATATATTTTAAATATCATAATGCAAATACTGTAATTAAATAAATAAATATGTTTATTACCGTAATTGAAGTATAATATAATATAACATAGCATAGTTATGCCATAATTCTCATTACAAAAAAATTAATAAATAAATACCATCATTTCCATAATGAAAAATTAAATAATTCCTTCTAATTATCATAATGCAAATAATTAAATAAGTAAATACTGTCATTACCTTAATGGAAAAACTAAAAAAATCCTAATTATCTTAATAGAAAAAAATAATAAAATAAAATCACAAGCGTAATGAAAAACTACAAATATCATTATAATATATATAACACAAATATAATAATATAATATAATAATTTTATTACGGCATCATTGTCATTACAATAACATAACAATAAAAAAAATTAAATACCATAATTCTTATTTGGAAAATTTGGTAAATGTTAGTGAAAATAATTTCAGAAAACAAATAAGGTTCTAAAAAATATTTCATCCTTAAAAATCAAGTCATTTCATGCGACTCGACCAGATGTTCTTTATTGACAGAGACAATGCAATAATGATCATAAAAAAAAATTCATAAAAAAGAATGTGAACATAACACAAATTAATCTAGAGAAATCCACAGTACATACATCATAACACAAAACTACATAGAGGACCAGAAATAGTGTTTTCAGTGTAAAGAACAGTTCTGGCAGAAGAAAACGTTACTGAGTAGAAGAATATAAATAATTTATGATTACTTCTGTCATCCTCTTTAAATAAAAACTGGTAAATAAAAATTGAACAGGGTCTGTTAAATAAAAACCCTGAGAAATCCTGGAAGATCACGTCGTGAAACAACAAAAACAACAAAACTACAAATTTTAGAGAATTTCTAGAGTTTTTATCAGTTCATGTAACCTATAGGATTTAAAACCTGACGTTGGTGTAACTTGTTTTCATTTCAACCTGGAAGAACTGACGTTAAACCAGATCTCAGCCACACATTTCTGAAAATCTCTGCTATATTATTCTAATAATATGAACAACAAAACTAAACAGCTTTTGTTTTGGGTAAAGAAACTTTAATGATCTGGTTAAAATGGCCAAGTACATCAGTAAATGGTTCCACACTGAATTTCAATCTTCAACCTGTTAGGGAAACAAACTTCAGGAGAAAAGGAAACTACGCACGTTTGCAACATTTTACCCAACCGGCTCATCAAACTGTACCCTGAAACCACGACACACAAAGAGACAGCACGTGGCCATTCTCCATTTGTCTGGAGCGAATCACGGCAGCTCAGAGCATCATCGCAGACAGAGAGGAGCGCTTTGATGAGAAGGGGAAGCGAGAGGAAACAAGAGAGCGCAGGAGAAAAGCCATCCTGCTCTTTGCATTTCAAATGCCTGATCAAAGCCGCTGTTGGAAAAAAGAGTCCCCCCCCCCCTTCCTGATTTCTTACTTTTTTGTATGTTTGTCAGACTTAAATGTTTTAATTTTTAAATATTAGTCAAAGATACCACAAGTAAACACAAAATGAAGGTTGTTGTTATTATTAAGAGAAAACAAAATCCAAACCTACATGGGCATGTGTGAAAAAGTGCTTGGCCCCTAAACCTAATAACTGGTTGGGCTACCCTTAGCAGCAACAACTGCAACCAACGGTTTGTAAAACGGTTGAGTCTTTTCCTGCCGTGGAAGAATTTTGGCCCACTCATCTTTGCAGAATTGTTGTAATTCAGCCACATTGGAGGGTTTTCATGTCTTTTTAAGGTCATGCCATAGCATCTCAATAAGATTCAGAGCATGACTTTGACTAGGCTACTGCAAAGTCTTCACTGTGTTTTTATTCAGTCATTCAGAGGTGGACTTAATGGTTTGTTTTGGATCATTGTCCTGCTGCAGAACCCAATTTCGCTTCAGCTTGAGGTCATGAACAGATAGCCAGTGTTATTTTGGTAGACAGCAGAATTCAAGGTTCAATTTATCACAGCAAGTCTTCCAGTTCCTGAAGCAGCAAAACAGCCCTAGACCATCACACTACCACCACCATTTCTTACCGTTGGTATGACATTCTTTTACTGAAATGCATTGTTACTTTTAAGCCAGATATAATGGGACACACACCTTCCAAAAAGTTTAGTCAGTCAATAAAGTATTTTCCCAAAAATCTTGGGGATCATAAAGATGTTTCACTAATGGGAAGGCTCACCACTGTTCCATGTTTTCCCCATTTGTGGATAATGGATCTCATTGCTTCACCCAGAGCTTTAAAATTGCTTTATAACCTTTTCAAGACTAATAGATCTCAATTACTTTCTTTCTCATTTGTTCCTGAATTTCTTTGAATCTCTTTATGATGTCTAGCTCTTGAAGATTTTCTACTTCACTTTGTTAAGCAGGTCCTATTTAAGTGATTTCTTGATTGAAAACAGATGTGGCAGTAATCAGTCCTGGGTTTGGCAAGAGAAATTGAACTCAGTTTGATAAACCTCAGTTATATTTTAAAGGATTTTGATTTTGTTTTCCCTTAATAATAACAACCTTCATTTAAAAATTTAATTTTGTGTTTACTAGTATAAGGGGAAAGACACTTTTTCACACCACCATATATATATTAAGTGAAATTTCTTAAAATTAGTAAGTATAATAATATAATATTTTTTCTTAATTTGAGTTAAAAGTTGACATCATATCTTTTTTAAACACTACTAATGTCCATATCTCCGACCTTCAAACTGTTGAAACTACAGACCCCAGAACTTCAAATCACTGATTTCAAACTGAAACAAAACATCAGATGTGTCCTTCATCTTACTTTCAACCAACTTTCCAAACCTAAGCAGTCTTTTGTTTCATAAACAAAACAGATCTACAAGTCTCATAAGCCACTAAGAGCATTAAAAACATCGGTCACACACTGTACAGTCTGAAAACATGAGTGATCACGTCATCACTGTAAGAAGATCCCAAACTCAGCAGAAACTAATAATGCTGTAAATTTAAACTTAAGGATGGTTGAGCACCATAAATGTTCATCCAACCGTATGAGGGATCGGTATCCATCTCTAAAATTAAAGGTAATTAAAAATAAATGCATAAATATTAAAATCACAAGAGAATAAATAAATAAATTCTCACAAGGTCATAAATAAATAAAAATAAAATCAAGAAAATCATAAATAAATAACAAATGAATTAAGTAAATAATTAAAGCACAAGAGGCTAAAAGTAAATACATTCAAAAGTGAATCATAAATAAATGAATTAAATATTTATATTCAAGAGAATAAAAATGAATAAATAAATAAAAATAAAATCAAAAGAATCAAAAATAACAAAACATTTAAATCAGAAGAGAATAAATAAATACATACATACAATCAAGGGAGTCATACATAACTAGATTAATAAATAATTAAACCAAAAGAGGCAAATAAATAAATAAATTCACAAATGGATCATAAATACATTAATAATATTAAAATCACGGTAATCAAAAATAAATACATACATTAGATCACAAGAGGATAAAGTATCTCCTGTAGCTCGAACAGTAGAGTGTGGCGCTTGCAACACCAAGGTCATGGGTTCAATTCCCAGGGAAAGCAAAAACTGAATACAATGTCTATGTGTACCTTGAATGTAATGTAAGTTGCTTTGGATAAAAGCGATTTTCTCATTTCAATATCAAAATTAAAAGTAAACAGCAACATTATTATCAGAAATGTCTAAAAATAATTAAAACAACAATATCAAAAGCACACCCAGGTGCTATTTTCGATATGAAGTTTACAGAAATTACACAATGTTAGTTACTCAAAAGAGTTTGTTCGACTGCTGACATCTTCCTTTCTGACTCCAAGATCTCTGGCTGATACACGCATGCTTTTCTTTCTGCTATCAACAGGCTGTGAGTTTTTCGACACATGCACACACGCGGTGACGACCGTCACATTAGCTCTGTCTGTGACTCCCTTCTGTTCTCACACGACAGAGCTGAACGTCACGGCAGAGTTTGCTGCTGTGGCACTTTCTCTCTCGTACGCTCAAGCTGGGAAAAGCATCTGGTCTCACAGAGGGGCCCAGGACAACAAATGCAGAGAGAGCCCAGAACAACAAAGCTCACAGTCAGACACTTCCTGTTTGACCTCCATCTATGAGAAAAAAGCCACAGGTTGTTGCCTTTGCAGTCTTTTTGTCAGTAAAAAATGTGTCTTAATCTGTTTTCCGGTCACTAATGTCATTCTAGTGGATAAATAATAGGTAACATTTATAAATATGTATCTATGTGTTTAATTAACTAAATTAATTTATTATAATTTAAAATAATAATTGTTGTTCTAAAAATATTTAACAGCTCTCTGCTTGTTGATTAACAAACAATATTTTTTGGTGTGAACCCCTTGCACACTCTGCTTGAAAACTCCTTACATCATCTCTTTCCCCGCCATTGACAGAATTTTCCAACAAAAACTGTTATACGGTAGGGGGCGCTATTACGCATCTTCTAAAAGAGTACAGAATCTCCGGATACAAAAACAAGTGAAGAAGAAGCAGAAACAAGCGACAGAAGCATTGCTTACACATATGTAAGCTAATGCGATCATCAAACATTAAACAGCATATCAAATCAAAACTGCCAAACATTACTGAATAAAATGCTGTCGCCGGAAGAAGTGAAGCTACTTCATTTGTTTTGATCATTGTTCTGAATACAATACGAAAAAACACAACTTTCTCAGTTTAAAATGTTGCTTCAAGTTTTTTTAACCCTTGTCGACCCATTTGACTCTTTTATTAAAGGTGCAGTACAGTAATACCTTACCACTTTGCGATTCAAGTTTCGTGGTCTCAGTGCATCGCAGATTTTTCAAAAATATTTATCGAAAAATAAAAATAAAATACCGCCATATCGGCAGCCGTATTGCGGAAAGCAGTGTTGTTTTATTGTGATTGGTTCCCGGCGCAAGATCGACCAATGAGAGCACGAGTGGATGTATCCCGTGAGCTGATTGGCTGATCCTATTTTGCAGATTTTTACCTATCACGGGCGATTCCGGTCCACATTAACCGCAATAAACGAGGGATCACTGTATGTGATTATTGGCAACTAGTGGTTTAAATGGGAACTGCAGTCCAAATTCTAACTATTGGAGAGAGTTTTTTCGTGCACAAAGCTTAGTAGCTGTGATCAAATTCACTCATTTTTGCTCACATTCCCTATATAGTGCAGTTTTGTATATTTCCAATGCATATGTTAAACCTAAAACGATTGGCAGTCACAGTAAACTTTTGCCATATTATCATAATCTATCTTGTTTTCCTTCCAGTCTTCCTAAGGGTGTTGTCATACTTGAATTGTGCCAGCTCAGATTGAGTTGGTAATTTTCCCTTGTCTTCCACTCCATTGCTCTTTCTCTCAGCTATTAGAGCGCCGTACATCATCATGATCCACTGCGGCTCGTCGATAAGTGCTGTTTGTTCTGAGAGCGTCGGTTAGACGACCCGCCGCACATTTAATGGCCGTCTACAGCTGTCAGAGGAGCTGGCCTTTCAGCCTCATTCTCTCTCACTTCGTTTCTGGGAAATGTTGGATCAAAGTGCACAGAAAACGGCCAGCGAGAGTCAGCGTCTATATGGAACTGTGAAAGGTCCATCTCATTATTCAGAGAGTAAAATGACAGGGAAATAGAGGCTGCCGGCAGCTTAAATCAAAACGATCTGTCCAAGACTAAATTGACTGTGTCTCTGGCAATTTGCTGGAAACCATGGACGGATATATAGATAGATAAATCGAAGAAATGGTGAAAAATTCAAGTGGAATATATATATATATATATATATATAACTATTTTCTAAATAAAAGTTTTTTCCACAGTTTGTCTGTTTAACATTTCAGGAAGTGAGAACGCTAATGCTAACGGGGGAAACGGTCTACTTAGATACCATCTCATTCATGCTAAAGACCATAAGTTACAAACTTTGTTGTGATATGAACACACTAAAAAAATGAATTTTCCTAAAATTTATAATGGTTGTTTGAGTAAAAGAAAAAAAGTACCGTATTTATTCGAGTAGCTATAACGCGCAAATTTTTCTACCAAAAAATTAAATCAAAGTTAGGGATGCGCGTTATGCACGAGGGCTGGGCTGGGGTGTGGTGGGGTTTGTTTTGACGGCCGGTCCTTTGAGGGCGCTGGCGAATTGTGAGATCGCGCTGCGCATTTTACAGGCTGTTTAAGTAGCAATATATGCATAAAATAAAAGGCAGATTCGCGAGTGCAATTCAGCAACTGTATTCAAACATAAACCGCGGCAACAACCGCAACATAGCCCAAAGCAATCGATTGCACGATACATTACATCCCGTAACACAGGCTGCAGCCTCTCACTGTACGTGAGGGCGAAGAAAAAAAAACGTCCCCTCGCCGCTTCATTTCCTCATCCATTCAGACGCAGATGAAAGCGAAGAAACCGGAGAAACAGATGTTCCTGCCAACTGAGACACTGATGAAAAATTAACTCCAGAAGAATGGGAGCAACTCTTTAGTGTCTCTGATGAAGAATCTGACGTCGAAGGATTTTAAATAAATATTTTTATCGGTAATTCTCTGTCGGTATTGTGTTCATTAGTTTATGTTGTCAATAAATATATGTTATATATTTTATATAAGTTATATATGTTATATAAGTATATGTTATACAATAAATAAATGTTTTTTATCATGGCTGCACATGTTCAACAACGTTTTTTGTCAATTACAATGCTTGGTGTGAAACAAAATTTGATACCGATTTTTAATCGAAAATTAGGGGTGCGCGTTATACACGTGTGCGCGATATACTCGAATATATACGGTATATAAAATACAAGATCATTGTGAAATCATATGTGGACTAAATGTACTTTAAATATAAAAAAGTACTTTTTTAAAATAACTAGTTTTATTTAAAATTAAATACAGGTCACTAAAGTGTAAATAAAGAGTGCACTTTTGTTAACATTGGTTAAGTACACTTTTGTCAGTACTCTTTCATTAGCAACTTATAGTAGTTTAAACAATAGTTTAATGATTAAAAATCCTAGGCAGCCATGTAGGCACTCATAACATACTAGCATTGTTGTTTTTTACGGGCTAGCATCACTCACAATTTCTTTAGAAAACTTAAAGTCTAGTTTAAAATAAAAATAAAAGGAAATAAAAACAGTAATTCCTTGAGATACGAGAGTCCCAGTATTCAGAGATACGAGCAAGCCTTCTAGCAAATTTTTGCTTTGAGATACGAGTAAATATTTGAGATACGAGTAAATATTTGAGATACGAGCAGCTTAGAGGCGCCGACGCTATGTGTTCAAGCACTCGGAGCAGCTCAAGCTCCTCATTTATGGGGTAATTGCACATGATCTCCACTAGAGTTCCACCTTGGTTTTACAGCGGGAGGTTACCGGGGGCGACGAGTGATTCACGAGTATTAAGCTTGGAGAAGCACGAGTTATGTGTGTTCAATATAATAAAATGAGGTTATCCAATACACAACACGGGAAGAAACACTTCACTTCGGTATTGTGTTTGCATTATCTACGTCAGTGTTTTTCAACCTTTTTTGAGCCAAGGTACAAATTTTCATTGGAAAAAAATCACAAGGCACACTACGAAGATGCTAAGAAATTGTTGACGGTGGGGGGGGGGGGGGGGGTAGTCGCGGTACTCGGTTGTTGACGTGTGGAGCGCCAGACATCTGCTCTCCACCAAAGCTACAGCGCCACTGCCGCTTACAACCGCTCAAAAATGTTTTGGGTTAAATTCAATAATTTTCCACGGCACACCTGACGATGTCTCGCGGCACACTGGTTGAAAAACAGTTCTGCGTTATCCCTCCCTCCATCCTCCGCACATGCCGTCATTAGCCGCTACTGTATCGTCTGTCTCGAAGGCAAGAACTCAAAATTAAAAAAACATTTTATTTTATATCACAGGAATCCTTATATACTATATTTTCTGTGTGTGTATGTCTCTATAGCAATTAAAAACATGTTTTTTCATTGTTATTAGCACTAATAAGGGAGTCTTTTAAAGTGCCCGACTGAATTAATTTTGTTTCTGTTATTTCTTATGGGACAAAATGATTTGAGATATGAGCAATTCGAGTTACGAGCTCAGTCCTGGAACGGATTATGTTCGTATCTCAAGGTATTACTGTAATACAAACTGTTTCTCGTTGACTCATTGTATCAGAACATTCATCTTAACTGCTAAGCTACTCAAATTTTTCTAGCATGCTCAAAGTTATTTAACATAACAGCTAATATAAATGAGTTAACAAAACAAACAAGCATTACTGCACAAAAAATGGAACCTGTATACCTGAAGCTACATGCCGTTAACACATAGCAAACTTTTAGCAAGCCTTTCCCAATGAGCATAAACTGCTAATCGCAAACACAAGCATCTAACACCACGACTCAAGCTAGCGGCTAATAAAAGCATCTCTTTCATTACCAGGCCTGTGTAAAACTGCTCACTGAGTCATTCCAGGATAACAGGACCATAAGACAGGAATTCCAGTCACCTTTAAATTCCACAGTCGGAAACTAATTAGGAATATTCCAGGAATGCAGACCGGAGACTCTTCAAAGAATTGAATTGGGATGTGAAGGAGATGTATAATTATATCAGTCAAAAACATTACAAATTATGTTCACTTTAAAAAAATTGATTGATTTATTAGCCAAATTATTTTTTCATCAATTGTAAATTGACATGGATATTTAATAAAACACACTTCTTTCTTTCCTTAATCACTCTTAATATGCTGATTTGCAGCTCAAGAAACATATTGATTAATACTTCTGTGGAGACCATGATAAACTGTTTTTCTAGAATGTTTTGATTAATTGAAATTAAAAAAAATCTGGGTTGGCTTTCTTTCACTGATTGGCAGAAGCAACATTGAATAGTTTTGATTTCTCGACCATTCACACACATAATCAAAGCATATCGTTCACACTTCCAGACAAGGATTAACCTACAAAATCCTTCATCCAACACTAAAAACCCTCAAACAGGATGTTACCGGAAAACAGACATTTTTTAATTTCTTTAGGCAATTACAAATGCATCACAGTTATAAATCAACATGTGAACGCTCTAATGTAACTCACAGATTCAGCAATGGGATATTTGGCCTTTGCAACCCTCAAATCAAATTTCCTCGCCGACAAAGTCACCAAGAACCAATCAGACCTCAATTCAATTTCATTTCCATTTGAGGTTGAATCTTCTTTTCTGTTGGGTCATGCCGTCCTCAGGAGGATCTGATAACTGAAATAATCAGACTCTTTTAGCTTTTGTTCCCTTATTGTTTACAAAACCACAATGAGTGTTTGATGCAGATAATAAAGGCAGAGATCATGTTTCCTAGCACTTAAAACCAACCAATGCCAACGGAAAAATGTGTTTCTGTTCTGTTCACCAAACTGGAGTCTGAAACGGGCTGAACGCACTTGTGGGAATACACTGATTCATTGTTAATATTAGAGAAATATTGTGTATTTCAGTCCTGCGTCTCTGATGTTCCTCACCTGTTAAGTGGGTATCATGGATAAGCACCTGGTCGGACAAGAGTTGAGAGTGTCTTAAGCTTCCGTTAATAGGATTCAAGCCTGGATAATACCAACCCAGTCATTTAGAGAAGGGCCACGGAGCGGTGGAGATTTAACTGGGTGAGCCGTATCAATTTACAGGACTCATAAATAAATGAAAACATAAAAATGATACTACTGTATGAGAAATATACACCAATATAAATATGTAATAAATATAATTAAAAGGTTTCTATTAAGAGGTTTCCTACAAAAGGATTTCATGCATCCAGGGTCAACAATCTCTTTAATTTTCACATAATATGTGTTTTTTCTCACAGGGTTTGAAACCCTCCTTTCTGATATTGGTCTGCTCTGCTCTGATTGGTCAGATGACCCAGTCTGTTGCGATTGGTCTGCTCTGCTCTGATTGGTCAGATGACCCAGTCTGTTGCGATTGGTCTGCTCTTCTCTGATTGGTCAGATGACCCAGTCTGTTGCGATTGGTCTGCTCTGATTGGTCAGATGACCCAGTCTGTTGTGATTGGTCTGCTCTGCTCTGATTGGTCAGATGACCCAGTCTGTTGCGATTGGTCTGCTCTGATTGGTCAGATGACCCAGTCTGTTGTGATTGGTCTGCTCTGCTCTGATTGGTCAGATGACCCAGTCTGTTGCGATTGGTCTGCTCTGCTCTGATTGGTCAGATGACCCAGTATGCTGTGCTTGTTGCACAGAAAAAAAGCATCTTTCTACAGTTTAAGGATAAAAGTAGATATTGTTCTCCGGCAGCCAATGAAGACGTCATGTAAATGTGTTTTACCTACTTAGATTTGAGCAAGAAGTAAGACTGGAATAGCATACAATTAGTTTCAGGCACTTCTGTATTGTAATTTGAGAATGACAATTCTATTTTCCACTTCACGAAAAAAAGCTTTATTTTAAACTCACAATTATTTTAATATTACTTTCACACATTTTTAGTTGGAAACAGATTTCCAATACATCTATTGGACAGTCTTAAGTTTACAATAACAAAACTGGACAAAAGAAATCACTTTAAACTCCGGGTTCAACGTGAACGCAAAGACAACTGAGTTTTTGTTTACTTAATTCACGTTTGACTGAAACAGGTGTATATTTGGTTAGTATAAACAATAAAAACATGGTCAGGACATGACATAATTTGGGTACAATATGAGGTATTAAATGTTTATCAATTCAGTGTAATACATTTTTCTTTTGACCAAACTGTTCTGCTTTCAGCTCTTAACTCAAGTTCTATCTGAATAAATCTGAATAAAGTGGTTTGATCATTCCACCGCTGCATTCCAGAGGGAACGATAACACAAAAGAATACACAAGACAAAATATTAACAAGCTTAAGGAGAAACAAACAGAGCATCGGGCCTAAGCGGCTACTCCTCCGAAAGAAAGAGAATATCAGAATATATCAGTAGCACTGCAGTATTCAACAATGCTCTCATTTCCATAATAACACCAAAGGCCACTGGGAAAACTGGACCAGACGATTTCTTAATTGTCTGTTTGTAATGAACAGTCCTGCCAATGCTAATAAAGCTGGCTACAAGCAAAATAACTCAAGAGAAGGACGACCCAAGAATATCCAAACACCAATTATACTTGTTGTTCAAATAGGTCCAATAGCACCTTTCAATTACCATAGTATTAATTTAGTATTGAGAGTATAATTTCCTTTTTGACAGAATAAATAGGTGATGATATAGCTGAGCTTGAATTTGTACAATTGATACAATCAAAAAATTTTATGAAAATCTTTGATTTGACTAGCCCTGTCAATTAAATTGCTTCCCAAAACAACATTAAAGGGCACCTATTATGCCCTTCTTGCCATGTAAGATGTCGTATAATTCTTAGATGTGCCCAGAATGTGTCTGTAAAGTTTCAGCTCAAAATATCTCACAGAAAGCAAAAGCAATATGTGTGTATCTTTAAATGCAAATGAGCTGTTGCTCCCCTCCCACTTTTCCAAAAAGGGCGGAACCTTTTTAGATCGTTCCTTGGATAGTCAGACAACAACAAAACAGAAAAAACACAGCATGGAGCCGCTTCCACAAAACGTGTTTTTGAATTCCACTGCGATGCTTTCTATTATTCTTAATGTAAACACGCAATAGACGGACTTTACGTTTTTTTCCCGGTACCATTCACACACAACGCACCTTTGCATCTAAAAACACGAGACATCTAAAAAATTATAAAAGTGGGTATTTGAAAACGCAAAGTGTTGGTTTGCACTTCACAATATCAGGAGAACAGAATTTTTATTGTTATTAGGGGCCAAGCACCGAAGGTGCGAAGGCACCTATTGTTTCTGTTCCGGTTCTTATTATTAGGGGCCAAGCACCGAAGGTGCGGAGGCACCTATTGTTTTTGTTCCGGTTCTTATTAGGGGCCAAGCACCGAAGGTGCGGAGGCACCTATTGTTTTTGTTCCGGTTCCTATTATTAGGGGCCAAGCACCGAAGGTGCGGAGGCACCTATTGTTTTTGTTCCGGTTCTTTATTATTATTCTTCTTCTTCTTCCGTCATTGAAGTCTATGACAGCCCATAGAACCGTAAGCGGGAAAATGAAAAAAAGTTGGCACACTCATAAAGGACAGTCCAATCATTGACCATAGCAAAATTGAAGTCTCTAACTCAATCTCTATAGCGCCACCAACTGTCCAAAGTTGCACTCACGTTTACGTAAATAACTTTTGAACCGTATGTCCTAGAAACAAAATTCTTTTGTCCACTGATTCCTTGGCTCAAGACGATTCGATTGCACCCTATGACGTCATTTTCCGTCATGAATATTTTCCCGCCATTTTGAATTTTATGAAAAACCTACTTTTTCGAACTCCTCCTAGGCCGTTTGTCCGATTTTCACGAAAATTGAACCACATCATCTCCAGACCATGGTGACAAAAAGTTATCCAAAGAAAGTTGAAATGTCAAACCGTTTATGAATAACTCACGAAATAATCCGACGTAATGATCGCAAAAATGAACTTGAGGCTCTATCTCCACAACGCATTAGCGTTTTCTGACCAAACTCGGTGTGTGTTATGTCAATCATGGTCTGAGGCTACCTGCAGAGTTTTGGCGCTGTGCCCCCTAGTGGTCAGGAGATATGAAAAAGTGACATTTTTCCTTACAACTCCTGAACGCTTTGTCTAAAAATCATAAAACTGGTCTCGTTAGATTCAGTGCATCATGCCGAGTCGTGCGATACTAAATTTTCCCATATCGGCCATTTAGAGCGTCGGCCATTTTGAATATTGTCATAAATTGCTATATTTAACAAATGGATTGGCGTATCGTTACGAAACTCAATATGTGTCTTCGGCACCTAACCTTGATACGGCACAAAAAGTTTGGGGGCAGCGCCACCTTGTGGTCAAAAGTTATAACCAAATTTACAAATATGCTAATAACTTTTGATGACGTTAACCTATTGTAAAACAAATGGTCTTAATGTGTTCATTGGGTCAAGCCGAGACCATAGATACCAAATATGTCATATTCGGCCAAACCTCCGATTTGCCATGTTATTTTTCTATAAAAACCTACTTTTTCGAACTCCTCCCAAACCGTTTGCTCAATTTTCACCAAAATTGAATCACATCATCTTCAGACCCTGTTGACAAAAAGTTATAGAAATGAAGTTGATTCGCCAAACTGTTTTCGATAAAATTGCAATCGAATTTGACCAAATGGCCACCAAATAAAGCGAGGCGTATATCTCTGCAACGCATTAGCATTTTCTGACCAAACTTTCTGTGTGCCATGTCAATCATGATCTGAGGCTACTTGCCGAGTTTTAGCGCAGTGCAATCTAGTGGTCCGGAGATATAAACAAAGTGGTGCTTTTGCTTACAGCTTTTTTGCTTCTCACTTAAGACAATAAAACTCGAAATGTCAACTACAGCCACTAAATGTCAGCAGAACATTACTCAACATGTCATTTGCCCTTTTCACATTGATGAAAATGATACATTAAGGAAAATTAGTCAATTAAACATTTAGTTTTATTCAAAAGTTCTGTTGTTGTTTTTACTATAACTATAAAAATAAACCTCTTCATAATGAATAAAAATAATTATACTTCTTATAATATATCAATAAGTTGCTGTTTTCTTTTCAAGAACTGTTTACATGAATTAAAACAGACTAATGAAGAAAATACTGATATGTTTATTATTGTAAATCAAATCATACAATGATTAATTTGACTTTAACTACATTGGATCTACAGGGTTTATTTTCCCCATTTTAAAAATGCACATAGTAAGTAGACTGTCAGTGTATGCTTAAAGTGAAATTATTTGATACAATTACATTTTAGAGACAAAGGGTTTTCTCTCCAGCCAAGATGAAGTGCTTTGATGTCAAAATGACTATAATGCTGTATTTCAGCAATGCTTTACCCAATTGACACCAAACTTTGCATGTGTCATTGTCATCTCTCTCTGGACATACCACATGAATTGACACATCAATTTGGTTAGAGCGCTGCTTGTTGGTCAAACGTGATAAACCATTAAATCGAATTGCTAAAGACCGTATTGATGATTTTTCAGCCATTTAGACTGAAGTCATATTGAAACGTCTTTAGATGTTTACTGCTGTTGGTCGGATGCTGCCAGCCATATCGGCATGACATTTAATGCCCTCTTTGCGCTTGGCCCCGTGATGGCTGCTAGCAGCTATATTTATTATTCTTCTTCTGCCATTGAAGTCTATGGCAGCCCATAGAACCGTAAACGGGAAAATGAAAAAAAGTTGGCACACTCATTAAGGACAGTCCAATCATTGACCATAGCAAAATTGAAGTCTCTAACTCAATATCTCTAGCGCCACCAACTGTCCAAAGTTGAACTAACGTTTATGCTAATAACTTTTGAACCGTATGACCTAGAAACAAAATTCTTTTGTCCACTGATTCCTTGGCTCAAGACGATTCGATTGCACTCTATGACGTCATTTTCCGTCATGAAATCTTTCCCGCCATTTTGAATTTTATGAAAAACCTACTTTTTCGAACTCCTCCTAGGCCGTTTTTCCGATTTCAACGAAAATTGAACCACATCATCTCCAGACAATGTGGACAAAAAGTTATCCAAAGAAAGTTGATATGTGAAACCGTTTACGAATAACTCGCGAAAGAATCCGACGTAATGGTCGCAAAAATGAAATTGAGGCTTTATCTCCGCAACGCATTAGCGTTTTCTGACCAAACTAGGTGTGTGTTATGTCAATCATGATATGAGGCTACCTGCAGAGTTTTGGCGCTGTGCCCCCTAGTGGTCAGGAGATATGAAAAAGTTAAATATTTGCTTATAACTTCTGAACGCTTTGGCCAAAAATAGTAAAATTGGTCTCTTTAGATTCAGTCCATCATGCCGAGTCGTGCGATACCAAATTTTCCCATATTGGCCATTTTGAGCGTCGGCCATTTTGAATATTGTCATAAATTGCTAAATTTAACAAAGATATTGGCGTATCGTTACGAAACTCAATATGTGTCTTCGGCACCTAACCTTGATACGACTCAAAAAGTTTTGAGGCAGCATCCCCTTGTGGTAAAAAATTATAACCAAATTTACAAATATGCTAATAACTTTTGAGTGCGTTAACCTATGGTAAAACAAATTATCTTTATACGTTCCTTGGGTCAAACCGAGAACACAGATACCAAATTTGTCGTAGTCGGCCAAACTTCTTGTCCACCATGTTGTTTTTCTTTAAAAACCTACTTTTTCGAACTCCTCCCAGACCGTTTGTCCAATTTTCACCAAAATTAAACCACATCATCTCCAGACCATCATGACAAAAAGTTATCCAAAGAAAGTTGATATGTCAAACCGTTTACGAATAATTCGCGAAAGAATCCGACGTAATGGTCGCAAAAATGAAATTGAGGCTTTATCTCCACAATGCATTAGCGTTTTCTGACCAAACTACGTGTGTGTTATGTCAATCATGGTCTGAGGCTACCTGCAGAGTTTTGGCGCTCTGCCCCCTAGTGGTCAGGAGATATTAAAAATCTGACATTTTTGATTATAACTCCTGAACGCTTTGTCTAAAAATCATGAAACTGCTGTCTTTAGATCCAGTGGGTCATGCCGAGTCCTGTGATACCAAATTTTCCCATATCGGCCATTTTGAGCGTCTGCCATTTCAATTTTTCTTAGAAGATGCTATGTTTAACAAACACATGACTTTAGTGCTGTCAGCAATGGTTTACCCAATTGAAAGCAAACTTTGCATGTGTCAATGTCACCACACTCTCAATGTACCACATGAATTGACACTACAATTTGGTTACAGTGCTGCCTGTTGATTGAATGTGATAAACCATTAAATCGAAATACTAAAGACCGTATTGTTGATTTTTCAGCCATTTAGACTTAAGTCATATTGAAATGTCTTTAGATTCTTACTGCCGTTGGTCTGATGATGCCAGCCATGTCGGCATGACATTTAATGCTCTCCTTGCGCTTGGCCCCGTCATGGCTGCTAGCAGCTATATTTAGGGGCCAAGCACCGAAGGTGCGGAGGCACCTATTGTTTTTGTTCCGGTTCTTATTAGGGGCCAAGCACCGAAGGTGCGGAGGCACCTATTGTTTTTGTTCCGGTTCTTATTATTATTAGGGGCCAAGCACCGAAGGTGCGGAGGCACCTATTGTTTTTGTTCCGGTTCTTATTATTAGGGGCCAAGCACCGAAGGTGCGGAGGCACCTATTGTTTTTGTTCCGGTTCTTATTATTATTAGGGGCCAAGCACCGAAGGTGCGGAGGCACCTATTGTTTTTGTTCCGGTTCTTATTATTATTAGGGGCCAAGCACCGAAGGTGCGGAGGCACCTATTGTTTTTGTTCCGGTTCTTATTAGGGGCCAAGCACCGAAGGTGCGGAGGCACCTATTGTTTTTGTTCCGGTTCTTATTATTAGGGGCCAAGCACCGAAGGTGCGGAGGCACCTATTGTTTTTGTTCCGGTTCTTATTAGGGGCCAAGCACCGAAGGTGCGGAGGCACCTATTGTTTTTGTTCCGGTTCTTATTATTAGGGGCCAAGCACCGAAGGTGCGGAGGCACCTATTGTTTTTGTTCCGGTTCTTATTATTATTAGGGGCCAAGCACCGAAGGTGCGGAGGCACCTATTGTTTTTGTTCCGGTTCTTTATTATTATTCTTCTTCTTCTTCCGTCATTGAAGTCTATGACAGCCCATAGAACCGTAAGCGGGAAAATGAAAAAAAGTTGGCACACTCATAAAGGACAGTCCAATCATTGACCATAGCAAAATTGAAGTCTCTAACTCAATCTCTATAGCGCCACCAACTGTCCAAAGTTGCACTCACGTTTACGTAAATAACTTTTGAACCGTATGTCCTAGAAACAAAATTCTTTTGTCCACTGATTCCTTGGCTCAAGACGATTCGATTGCACCCTATGACGTCATTTTCCGTCATGAATATTTTCCCGCCATTTTGAATTTTATGAAAAACCTACTTTTTCGAACTCCTCCTAGGCCGTTTGTCCGATTTTCACGAAAATTGAACCACATCATCTCCAGACCATGGTGACAAAAAGTTATCCAAAGAAAGTTGAAATGTCAAACCGTTTATGAATAACTCACGAAATAATCCGACGTAATGATCGCAAAAATGAACTTGAGGCTCTATCTCCACAACGCATTAGCGTTTTCTGACCAAACTCGGTGTGTGTTATGTCAATCATGGTCTGAGGCTACCTGCAGAGTTTTGGCGCTGTGCCCCCTAGTGGTCAGGAGATATGAAAAAGTGACATTTTTCCTTACAACTCCTGAACGCTTTGTCTAAAAATCATAAAACTGGTCTCGTTAGATTCAGTGCATCATGCCGAGTCGTGCGATACTAAATTTTCCCATATCGGCCATTTAGAGCGTCGGCCATTTTGAATATTGTCATAAATTGCTATATTTAACAAATGGATTGGCGTATCGTTACGAAACTCAATATGTGTCTTCGGCACCTAACCTTGATACGGCACAAAAAGTTTGGGGGCAGCGCCACCTTGTGGTCAAAAGTTATAACCAAATTTACAAATATGCTAATAACTTTTGATGACGTTAACCTATTGTAAAACAAATGGTCTTAATGTGTTCATTGGGTCAAGCCGAGACCATAGATACCAAATATGTCATATTCGGCCAAACCTCCGATTTGCCATGTTATTTTTCTATAAAAACCTACTTTTTCGAACTCCTCCCAAACCGTTTGCTCAATTTTCACCAAAATTGAATCACATCATCTTCAGACCCTGTTGACAAAAAGTTATAGAAATGAAGTTGATTCGCCAAACTGTTTTCGATAAAATTGCAATCGAATTTGACCAAATGGCCACCAAATAAAGCGAGGCGTATATCTCTGCAACGCATTAGCATTTTCTGACCAAACTTTCTGTGTGCCATGTCAATCATGATCTGAGGCTACTTGCCGAGTTTTAGCGCAGTGCAATCTAGTGGTCCGGAGATATAAACAAAGTGGTGCTTTTGCTTACAGCTTTTTTGCTTCTCACTTAAGACAATAAAACTCGAAATGTCAACTACAGCCACTAAATGTCAGCAGAACATTACTCAACATGTCATTTGCCCTTTTCACATTGATGAAAATGATACATTAAGGAAAATTAGTCAATTAAACATTTAGTTTTATTCAAAAGTTCTGTTGTTGTTTTTACTATAACTATAAAAATAAACCTCTTCATAATGAATAAAAATAATTATACTTCTTATAATATATCAATAAGTTGCTGTTTTCTTTTCAAGAACTGTTTACATGAATTAAAACAGACTAATGAAGAAAATACTGATATGTTTATTATTGTAAATCAAATCATACAATGATTAATTTGACTTTAACTACATTGGATCTACAGGGTTTATTTTCCCCATTTTAAAAATGCACATAGTAAGTAGACTGTCAGTGTATGCTTAAAGTGAAATTATTTGATACAATTAAATTTTAGAGACAAAGGGTTTTCTCTCCAGCCAAGATTAAGTGCTTTGATGTCAAAATGACTATAATGCTGTATTTCAGCAATGCTTTACCCAATTGACACCAAACTTTGCATGTGTCATTGTCATCTCTCTCTGGACATACCACATGAATTGACACATCAATTTGGTTAGAGCGCTGCTTGTTGGTCAAACGTGATAAACCATTAAATCGAATTGCTAAAGACCGTATTGATGATTTTTCAGCCATTTAGACTGAAGTCATATTGAAACGTCTTTAGATGTTTACTGCTGTTGGTCGGATGCTGCCAGCCATATCGGCATGACATTTAATGCCCTCTTTGCGCTTGGCCCCGTGATGGCTGCTAGCAGCTATATTTATTATTATTATTATTATTCTTCTTCTGCCATTGAAGTCTATGACAGCCCATAGAACCGTAAGCGGGAAAATGAAAAAAAGTTGGCACACTGATAAAGGAGAGTCCAATCATTGACCATAGCAAAATTGAAGTCTCTAACTCAATCTCTCTAGCGCCACCAACTGTCCAAAGTTGCACTCACGTTTACGTAAATAACTTTTGAACCGTATGTCCTAGAAACAAAATTCTTTTGTCCACTGATTCCTTGGCTCAAGACGATTCGATTGCACCCTATGACGTCATTTTCCGTCATGAAGATTTTCCCGCCATTTTGAATTTTATGAAAAACCTACTTTGTCGAACTCCTCCTAGGCCGTTCGTCCGATGTTCACGAAAATTGAACCACATCATCTCCCGACAATGTGGACAAAACGATATATAAAGAAAGTTGATTCGTCAAACCGTTTACGAATAACTCGCGAAAGAATCTGAGGTAAAAGTCGCCAAAATGAAATTGAGGCTTTATCTCCCCAATGCATTAGCCTTTTCTGACCAAACTAGGTGTGTGTTATGTCAATCATGGTTTGAGGCTACCTGCAGAGTTTTGGCGCTGTGCCCCCTAGTGGTCAGGAGTTATCAAAAACTGACTTTTTTGCTTATAACTTCTGAACCCTTTGGCCAAAAATCATGAAACTGGTCTCTTTAGATCCAGTGGGTCATGCCGAGTCCTGTGATAGCAAATATTCCCATATCGGGCATTTTGAGCGTCTGCCATTTCGATTTTTCTTATAAGATGCTATGTTTAACAAACACATGACTTTAGTGCTCTGTCAGCCATGGTTTACCCAATTTACCCAATGTACCACATGAATTGACACTACAATTTGGTTACAGCGCTGCCTGTTGGTCGAACGTGATAAACCATTAAATCGAACTACTAAAGACCGTATTGTTGATTTTTCAGCCATTTAGACTTAAGTCATATTGAAATGTCTTTAGATTCTTACTGCCGTTGGTCTGATGATGCCAGCCATGTCGGCATGACATTTAATGCCCTCCTTGCGCTTGGCCCCGTGATGGCTGCTAGCAGCTATATTTATTATTATTATTCTTCTTCTGCCATTGAAGTCTATGACAGCCCATAGAACCGTAAGCGGGAAAATGAAAAAAAGTTGGCACACTCATAAAGGAGAGTCCAATCATTGACCATAGCAAAATTGAAGTCTCTAACTCAATCTCTATAGCGCCACCAACCGTCCAAAGTTGCACTCACGTTTACGTAAATAACTTTTGAACCGTATGTCCTAGAAACAAAATTCTTTTGTCCACTGATTCCTTGGCTCAAGACGATTCGATTGCACCCTATGACGTCATTTTCCGTCATGAAAATTTTCCCGCCATTTTGAATTTTATGAAAAACCTACTTTGTCGAACTCCTCCTAGGCCGTTCGTCCGATCTTCACGAAAATTGAACCACATCATCTCCCGACAATGTGGACAAAACGATATATAAAGAAAGTTGATTCGACAAACCGTTTACGAATAACTCGCGAAAGAATCCGAGGTAAAAGTCGCCAAATTGAAACTGAGGCTTTATCTCCGCAATGCATTAGTCTTTTCTGACCAAACTAGGTGTGTGTTATGTCAATCATGGTCTGAGGCTACCTGCAGAGTTTTGGCGCTCTGCCCCCTAGTGGTCAGGAGTTATGAAAAACTGACTTTTTTGCTTATAACTTCTGAACCCTTTGGCCAAAAAACATGAAACTGGTCTCTTTAGATCCAGTGGGTCATGCCGAGTCCTGTGATACCAAATATTCCCATATCGGCCATTTTGAGCGTCTGCCATTTCGATTTTTCTTATAAGATGCTAAGTTTAACAAACACATGACTTTAGTGCTCTGTCAGCAATGGTTTACCCAATTGAAAGCAAACTTTGCATGTGTCAGTCACCACACTCTCAATGTACCACATGAATTGACACTACAATTTGGTTACAGCGCTGCCTGTTGGTTGAATGTGATAAACCATTAAATCGAAATACTAAAGACCGTATTGTTGATTTTTCAGCCATTTAGACTTAAGTCATATTGAAATGTCTTTAGATTCTTACTGCCGTTGGTCTGATGATGCAAGCCATGTCGGCATAACATGTAATGCCCTCCTTGCGCTTGGCCCCGTGATGGCTGCTAGCAGCTATATTTATTATTATTATTATTCTTCTTCTGCCATTGAAGTCTATGACAGCCCATAGAACCGTAAGCGGGAAAATGAAAAAAAGTTGGCACACTCATAAAGGACAGTCCAATCATTGACCATAGCAAAATTGAAGTCTCTAACTCAATCTCTAAAGCGCCACCAACTGTCCAAAGTTGCACTCACGTTTATGTAAATAACTTTTGAACCGTATGTCCTAGAAACAAAATTCTTTTGTCCACTGATTCCTTGGCTCAAGACGATTCAATTGCACCCTATGACGTCATTTTCCGTCATGAAAATTTTCCCGCCATTTTGAATTTTATGAAAAACCTACTTTTTCGAACTCCTCCTAGGCCGTTCGCCCGATTTTCACGAAAATTGAACCACATCATCTCCAGACAATGTGGACAAAACGATATATAAAGGAAGTTGGTTCGTCAAACCATTTACGAATAACTCACAAAAGAATCTGAGGTAATAGTCGCTAAAATGAAATTGAGGCTTTATCTCCGTAATGCATTTGCCTTTTCTGACCAAACTAGGTGTGTGTTATGTCAATTATGGTCTGAGGCTACCTGCAGAGTTTTGGCGCTCTGCCCCCTACTGGTCAGGAGATATGAAAAACTGTCATTTTTGATTATAACTCCTGAACGCTTTGTCCAAAAATCATGAAACTGGTCTCTTTAGATCCAGTGGGTCATGCCGAGTCCTGTGATACCAAATATTCCCATATCGGCCATTTTGAGCGTCTGCCATTTCGATTTTTCTTATAAGATGCTATGTTTAACAAACACATGACTTTAGTGGTCTGTCAGCAATGGTTTACCCAATTGAAAGCAAACTTTGCATGTGTCAATGTCACCACACTCTCAATGTACCACATGAATTGACACTACAATTTGGTTACAGCGCTGCCTGTTGGTTGAATGTGATAAACCATTAAATCGAAATACTAAAGACCGTATTGTTGATTTTTCAGCCATTTAGACTTAAGTCATATTGAAATCTCTTTAGATTCTTACTGCCGTTGGTCTGATGATGCCAGCCATGTCGGCATGACATTTAATGCCCTCCTTGCGCTTGGCCCCGTGATGGCTGCTAGCAGCTATATTTATTATTCTTTTTCTTGTGCCATGGGAGTCTATGGCAGCCCATAGAACCGTAAACGGGAAAATGAAAAAAAGTTGGCACACTCATTAAGGACAGTCCAATCATTGACCATAGCAAAATTGAAGTCTCTAACTCAATCTCTATAGCGCCACCAACTGTCCAAAGTTGCACTCACGTTTACGTTAATAACTTTTGAACCGTATGTCCTAGAAACAAAATTTTTATGTCCACTGATTCCTTGGCTCAAGACGATTCGATTGCACCATATGACGTCATTTTCCGTCATGAATATTTTCCCGCCATTTTGAATTTTATGAAAAACCTACTTTTTCGAACTCCTCCTAGGCCGTTTGTCCGATTTTCACGAAAATTGAACCACATCATCTCCAGACCATGGTGACAAAAAGTTATCCAAAGAAAGTTGAAATGTCAAACCGTTTATGAATAACTCACGAAAGAATCCGACGTAATGATCGCAAAAATGAACTTGAGGCTATATCTCCACAACGCATTAGCGTTTTCTGACCAAACTCGGTGTGTGTTATGTCAATCATGGTCTGAGGCTACCTGCAGAGTTTTGGCGCTGTGCCCCCTAGTGGTCAGGAGATATGAAAAAGTGACATTTTTCCTTACAACTCCTGAACGCTTTGTCCAAAAATCTTAAAACTGGTCTCGTTAGATTCAGTGCATCATGCCGAGTCGTGCGATACCAAATTTTCCCATATCGGCCATTTAGAGCGTCGGCCATTTTGAATATTGTCATAAATTGCTATATTTAACAAATGGATTAGCGTATCGTTACGAAACTCAATATGTGTCTTTGGCACCTAACATTGATACGGCACAAAAAGTTTGGGGGCAGCGCCACCTTGTGGTCAAAAGTTATAACCAAATTTACAAATATGCTAATAACTTTTGATGGCGTTAACCTATTGTAAAACAAATGGTCTTAATGTGTTCATTGGGTCAAGCCGAGACCATAGATACCAAATATGTCATATTCGGCCAAACCTCCGATTTGCCATGTTATTTTTCTTTAAAAACCTACTTTTTCGAACTCCTCCCAGACCGTTTGTCCAATTTTCACCAAAATTGAACCACATCATCTCCAGACCATCATGACCAAAAGTTATCCAAAGAAAGTTGATATGTCAAACCGTTTACGAATAACTCGCGAAAGAATCCAACGTAATGGTCGCAAAAATGAAATTGAGGCTTTATCTCCGCAACGCATTAGCGTTTTCTGACCAAACTAGGTGTGTGTTATGTCAATCATGGTCTGAGGCTACCTGCAGAGTTTTGGCGCTCTGCCCCCTAGTGGTCAGGAGATATTAAAAAACTGACTTTTTTGATTATAACTCCTGAACCCTTTGGCCAAAAATCATGAAACTGGTCTCTTTAGATCCAGTGGGTCATGCCGAGTCCTGTGATACCAAATTTTCCCATATCGGCCATTTTGAGCGTCTGCCATTTCGATTTTTCTTATAAGATTCTTTGTTTAACAAACACATGGCTTTAGTGGTCTGTCAGCAATGGTTTACCCAATTGAAAGCAAACTTTGCATGTGTCAATGTCACCACACTCTCAATGTACCACATGAATTGACACTACAATTTGGTTACAGCGCTGCCTGTTGATTGAATGTGATAAACCATTAAATCGAAATACTAAAGACCGTATTGTTGATTTTTCAGCCATTTAGACTTAAGTCATATTGAAATGTCTTTAGATTCTTACTGCCGTTGGTCTGATGACGCCAGCCATGTCGGCATGACATTTAATGCCCTCCTTGCGCTTGGCCCCGTGATGGCTGCTAGCAGCTATATTTATTATTAGGGGCCAAGCACCGAAGGTGCGGAGGCACCTATTGTTTTTGTTCCGGTTCTTATTATTATTATTATTATTATTCTTCTTCTGCCATTGAAGTCTATGACAGCCCATAGAACCGTAAGCGGGAAAATGAAAAAAAGTTGGCACACTGATAAAGGAGAGTCCAATCATTGACCATAGCAAAATTGAAGTCTCTAACTCAATCTCTCTAGCGCCACCAACTGTCCAAAGTTGCACTCACGTTTACGTAAATAACTTTTGAACCGTATGTCCTAGAAACAAAATTCTTTTGTCCACTGATTCCTTGGCTCAAGACGATTCGATTGCACCCTATGACGTCATTTTCCGTCATGAAGATTTTCCCGCCATTTTGAATTTTATGAAAAACCTACTTTGTCGAACTCCTCCTAGGCCGTTCGTCCGATGTTCACGAAAATTGAACCACATCATCTCCCGACAATGTGGACAAAACGATATATAAAGAAAGTTGATTCGTCAAACCGTTTACGAATAACTCGCGAAAGAATCTGAGGTAAAAGTCGCCAAAATGAAATTGAGGCTTTATCTCCCCAATGCATTAGCCTTTTCTGACCAAACTAGGTGTGTGTTATGTCAATCATGGTTTGAGGCTACCTGCAGAGTTTTGGCGCTGTGCCCCCTAGTGGTCAGGAGTTATCAAAAACTGACTTTTTTGCTTATAACTTCTGAACCCTTTGGCCAAAAATCATGAAACTGGTCTCTTTAGATCCAGTGGGTCATGCCGAGTCCTGTGATAGCAAATATTCCCATATCGGGCATTTTGAGCGTCTGCCATTTCGATTTTTCTTATAAGATGCTATGTTTAACAAACACATGACTTTAGTGCTCTGTCAGCCATGGTTTACCCAATTTACCCAATGTACCACATGAATTGACACTACAATTTGGTTACAGCGCTGCCTGTTGGTCGAACGTGATAAACCATTAAATCGAACTACTAAAGACCGTATTGTTGATTTTTCAGCCATTTAGACTTAAGTCATATTGAAATGTCTTTAGATTCTTACTGCCGTTGGTCTGATGATGCCAGCCATGTCGGCATGACATTTAATGCCCTCCTTGCGCTTGGCCCCGTGATGGCTGCTAGCAGCTATATTTATTATTATTATTCTTCTTCTGCCATTGAAGTCTATGACAGCCCATAGAACCGTAAGCGGGAAAATGAAAAAAAGTTGGCACACTGATAAAGGAGAGTCCAATCATTGACCATAGCAAAATTGAAGTCTCTAACTCAATCTCTCTAGCGCCACCAACTGTCCAAAGTTGCACTCACGTTTACGTAAATAACTTTTGAACCGTATGTCCTAGAAACAAAATTCTTTTGTCCACTGATTCCTTGGCTCAAGACGATTCGATTGCACCCTATGACGTCATTTTCCGTCATGAAGATTTTCCCGCCATTTTGAATTTTATGAAAAACCTACTTTGTCGAACTCCTCCTAGGCCGTTCGTCCGATGTTCACGAAAATTGAACCACATCATCTCCCGACAATGTGGACAAAACGATATATAAAGAAAGTTGATTCGTCAAACCGTTTACGAATAACTCGCGAAAGAATCTGAGGTAAAAGTCGCCAAAATGAAATTGAGGCTTTATCTCCCCAATGCATTAGCCTTTTCTGACCAAACTAGGTGTGTGTTATGTCAATCATGGTTTGAGGCTACCTGCAGAGTTTTGGCGCTGTGCCCCCTAGTGGTCAGGAGTTATCAAAAACTGACTTTTTTGCTTATAACTTCTGAACCCTTTGGCCAAAAATCATGAAACTGGTCTCTTTAGATCCAGTGGGTCATGCCGAGTCCTGTGATAGCAAATATTCCCATATCGGGCATTTTGAGCGTCTGCCATTTCGATTTTTCTTATAAGATGCTATGTTTAACAAACACATGACTTTAGTGCTCTGTCAGCCATGGTTTACCCAATTTACCCAATGTACCACATGAATTGACACTACAATTTGGTTACAGCGCTGCCTGTTGGTCGAACGTGATAAACCATTAAATCGAACTACTAAAGACCGTATTGTTGATTTTTCAGCCATTTAGACTTAAGTCATATTGAAATGTCTTTAGATTCTTACTGCCGTTGGTCTGATGATGCCAGCCATGTCGGCATGACATTTAATGCCCTCCTTGCGCTTGGCCCCGTGATGGCTGCTAGCAGCTATATTTATTAGGGGCCAAGCACCGAAGGTGCGGAGGCACCTATTGTAATTGTTCCGGTTCTTTATTATTATTATTCATCTTCTTCTTCTTCTTCTTCTTCTTCTTCCGCCATGGAAGTCTATGTAAGGCCATAGAACCGTTTGCGGGAAAATGATAAAATTTGGCACACTGATAGAGGACAAGCCAATCATTGACCATAGCAAATTTGAAGTCTCTAACTCAATGTCTCTAGCGCCACCAACTGTCCAAAGTTGCACTCACGTTTACGTAAATAACTCTTGAACCGTATGTCCTAGAAACAAAATTCTTTCGTCCACTAATTCCTTGGCTCAAGACGATTCGATTGCACCCTATGACGTCATTTTCCGTCATGAAAATTTTCCCGCCATTTTGAATTTTACGAAAAACCTACTTTTTCGAACTCCTCCTAGGCCGTTTGTCCGATTTTCACGAAAATTGAACCACATCATCTCCAGACTATGCGTACAAAAAGTTATTAAAAGAAAGTTTATTTGTCAAACCGTTTACGAATAACTTGCGAATGAATTCGACAAAATGGCCGCAGAAATGAAAGCGAGGCTTTATCTCTGCAACGCATTAGCGTATTCTGACCAAACTTGGTGTGTGTTATGGCAATGATGGTCTGAGGCTACCTGCGGAGATTTGGCGCTCTGCCCCCTAGTGGTCTGGAGATATGAAAAAGTGAAATATTTGCTTATAACTTCTGAACGCTTCGATCAAAAATCATAAAACTGGTCTCGTTAGATTCAGGGCATCATGCCGAGTCGTGCAATACCAAATTTTCCCATATCGGCCATTTTGAGGGTCGGCCATTTTGAATTTTGTCATAAATTGCTATATTTAACAAACACATTGGTGTATCGTTACGAAACTCGATATGTGTCTTCGGCATCTGGGCCTGATACAACACAAAAAGTTTCGAGGCAGCGCCACCTTGTGGTCAAAAGTTATAAACAAATTTGCAAAAATGCTAATAACTTTTGAACACGTTAACCTATGGTAAAATAAGTTGTCTTTATACGTTCCTTGGGTCAAACCGAGAACACAGATACCAAATTTGTCATAGTCGGCCAAACTTCCTGTCCGCCATGTTGTTTTTCTTTAAAAACCTACTTTTTCGAACTCCTCCCACACCGTTTGTCCAATTTTCACCAAAATTGAATCATAACATCTTCAGACCATGCTGACAAAAAGTTATTAAAATAAAGTTGATTCGTCAAACAGGTTTCGATAAAATTGCGAACAAATTTGACCAAATGGCCACCAAATAAAGCGAGGCTATATCTCCGCAACGCATTAGCGTATTCTGACCAAACTTTCTGTGTGTCATGTCAATCATGATCTGAGGCTACCTGCAGAGTTTTGGCGCTCTGCCCCCTAGTGGTCAGGAGATATAAAATACTGACATTTTTGATTATAACTCCTGAATGCTTTGTCCAAAAATCATGAAACTGCTGTCTTTAGATTCAGGGCATCATGCCGAGTCGTGCGATACCAAATTTTCCCATATCGGCCATTTTCAGCGTCAGCTATTTAGAATTTTGTCATGAAATGCTATGCTTAACAAACACATGACTTTAAAGCTGGATGTCAGCAATGCTTTACCCTATTGACACCAAACTTTGCATGTGTCATTGTCACCTCACTCTGGATATACCACATGATTTGACACATCAGTTTGGTTACAGCGCTGAGTTATCGAACGTGATAAACCATTACATTGAATTGCTAAAGACCGTATTGATGATTTTTCAGCCATTTAGACTGAAGTCATATTGGTATGTCTTTAGATGCTTACTGCTGTTGGTCTGATGCTGCCAGCCATGTCGGCATAACATTTAATGCCCTCCTAATGCTTGGCCCCGTCATGGCTGCTTGCAGCTATATTTAGGGGCCAAGCACCGAAGGTGCGGAGGCACCTATTGTTTTTGTTCCGGTTCTTATTATTATTAGGGGCCAAGCACCGAAGGTGCGGAGGCACCTATTGTTTTTGTTCCGGTTCTTATTATTATTATTATTATTATTCTTCTTCTGCCATTGAAGTCTATGACAGCCCATAGAACCGTAAGCGGGAAAATGAAAAAAAGTTGGCACACTCATAAAGGACAGTCCAATCATTGACCATAGCAAAATTGAAGTCTCTAACTCAATCTCTAAAGCGCCACCAACTGTCCAAAGTTGCACTCACGTTTATGTAAATAACTTTTGAACCGTATGTCCTAGAAACAAAATTCTTTTGTCCACTGATTCCTTGGCTCAAGACGATTCAATTGCACCCTATGACGTCATTTTCCGTCATGAAAATTTTCCCGCCATTTTGAATTTTATGAAAAACCTACTTTTTCGAACTCCTCCTAGGCCGTTCGTCCGATTTTCACGAAAATTGAACCACATCATCTCCAGACAATGTGGACAAAACGATATATAAAGGAAGTTGGTTCGTCAAACCATTTACGAATAACTCACAAAAGAATCTGAGGTAATAGTCGCTAAAATGAAATTGAGGCTTTATCTCCGTAATGCATTTGCCTTTTCTGACCAAACTAGGTGTGTGTTATGTCAATTATGGTCTGAGGCTACCTGCAGAGTTTTGGCGCTCTGCCCCCTACTGGTCAGGAGATATGAAAAACTGTCATTTTTGATTATAACTCCTGAACGCTTTGTCCAAAAATCATGAAACTGGTCTCTTTAGATCCAGTGGGTCATGCCGAGTCCTGTGATACCAAATATTCCCATATCGGCCATTTTGAGCGTCTGCCATTTCGATTTTTCTTATAAGATGCTATGTTTAACAAACACATGACTTTAGTGGTCTGTCAGCAATGGTTTACCCAATTGAAAGCAAACTTTGCATGTGTCAATGTCACCACACTCTCAATGTACCACATGAATTGACACTACAATTTGGTTACAGCGCTGCCTGTTGGTTGAATGTGATAAACCATTAAATCGAAATACTAAAGACCGTATTGTTGATTTTTCAGCCATTTAGACTTAAGTCATATTGAAATCTCTTTAGATTCTTACTGCCGTTGGTCTGATGATGCCAGCCATGTCGGCATGACATTTAATGCCCTCCTTGCGCTTGGCCCCGTGATGGCTGCTAGCAGCTATATTTATTATTATTATTATTCTTCTTCTGCCATTGAAGTCTATGACAGCCCATAGAACCGTAAGCGGGAAAATGAAAAAAAGTTGGCACACTCATAAAGGAGAGTCCAATCATTGACCATAGCAAAATTGAAGTCTCTAACTCAATCTCTCTAGCGCCACCAACTGTCCAAAGTTGCACTCACGTTTACGTAAATAACTTTTGCACCGTATGTCCTAGAAACAGAATTCTTTTGTCCACTGATTCCTTGGCTCAAGACGATTCGATTGCACCCTATGACGTCATTTTCCGTCATGAAAATTTTCCCGCCATTTTGAATTTTATGAAAAACCTACTTTGTCGAACTCCTCCTAGGCCGTTCGTCCGATGTTCACGAAAATTGAACCACATCATCTCCCGACAATGTGGACATAACGATATATAAAGAAAGTTGATTCGACAAACCGTTTACGAATAACTCGCGAAAGAATCTGAGGTAAAAGTCGCCAAAATGAAATTGAGGCTTTATCTCCCCAATGCATTAGCCTTTTCTGACCAAACTAGGTGTGTGTTATGTCAATCATGGTTTGAGGCTACCTGCAGAGTTTTGGCGCTGTGCCCCCTAGTGGTCAGGAGTTATCAAAAACTGACTTTTTTGCTTATAACTTCTGAACCCTTTGGCCAAAAATCATGAAACTGGTCTCTTTAGATCCAGTGGGTCATGCCGAGTCCTGTGATACCAAATATTCCCATATCGGCCATTTTGAGCGTCTGCCATTTCGATTTTTCTTATAAGATGCAATGTTTAACAAACACTTGACTTTAGTGCTCTGTCAGGAATGGTTTACCCAATTGAAAGCAAACTTTGCATGTGTCAATGTCACCACACTCTCAATGTACCACACACTACAATTTGGTTACAGCGCTGCCTGTTGGTTGAATGCGATAAACCATTAAATCGAATTGCTAAAGACCGTATTGTTGGTTTTTCAGCCATTTAGACTTAAGTCATATTGAAATGTCTTTAGATTTTTACTGCCGTTGGTCTGATGATGCCAGTCATGTCGGCATGACATATAATGCCCTCCTTGCGCTTGGCCCCGTGATGGCTGCTAGCAGCTATATTTATTATTATTATTCTTCTTCTGCCATTGAAGTCTATGACAGCCCATAGAACCGTAAGCGGGAAAATGAAAAAAAGTTGGCACACTCATAAAGGAGAGTCTAATCATTGACCATAGCAAAATTGAAGTCTCTAACTCAATCTCTCTACCGCCACCAACTGTCCAAAGTTGCACTCACGTTTACGTAAATAACTTTTGAACCGTATGTCCTAGAAACAAAATTCTTTTGTCCACTGATTCCTTGGCTCAAGACGATTCGATTGCACCCTATGACGTCATTTTCCGTCATGAAAATTTTCCCGCCATTTTGAATTTTATGAAAAACCTACTTTGTCGAACTCCTCCTAGGCCGTTCGTCCGATGTTCACGAAAATTGAACCACATCATCTCCTGACAATGTTGACAAAACGATATATAAACAAAGTTGATTCGTCAAACCGTTTACGAATAACTCGTGAAAGAATCTGAGGTAAAAGTCGCCAAAATGAAATTGAGGCTTTATCTCCCCAATGCATTAGCCTTTTCTGACCAAACTAGGTGTGTGTTATGTCAATCATGGTTTGAGGCTACCTGCAGAGTTTTGGCGCTCTGCCCCCTAGTGGTCAGGAGATATTAAAAAACTGACTTTTTTGCTTATAACTCCTGAACCCTTTGGCCAAAAATCATGAAACTGGTCTCTTTAGATCCAGTGGGTCATGCCGAGTCCTGTGATACCAAATTTTCCCATATCGGCCATTTTGAGCGTCTGCCATTTCGATTTTTCTTATAAGATTCTATGTTTAACAAACACATGACTTTAGTGCTCTGTCAGCAACGGTTTACCCAATTGAAAGCAAACTTTGCATGTGTCAATGTCACCACACTCTCAATGTACCACATGAATTGACACTACAATGTGGTTACAGCGCTGCCTGTTGGTTGAATGTGATAAACCATTAAATCGAATTACTAAAGACCCTATTGTTGATTTTTCAGCCATTTAGACTTAAGTCATATTGAAATGTCTTTAGATTCTTACTGCTGTTGGTCTGATGATGCCAGCCATGTCGGCATGACATTTAATGCCCTCCTTGCGCTTGGCCCCGTGATGGCTGCTAGCAGCTATATTTATTAGGGGCCAAGCACCGAAGGTGCGGAGGCACCTATTGTTTTTGTTCCGGTTCTTATTATTAGGGGCCAAGCACCGAAGGTGCGGAGGCACCTATTGTTTTTGTTCCGGTTCTTATTATTAGGGGCCAAGCACCGAAGGTGCGGAGGCACCTATTGTTTTTGTTCCGGTTCTTATTATTATTATTATTATTATTATTCTTCTGCCATTGAAGTCTATGACAGCCCATAGAACCGTAAGCGGGAAAATGAAAAAAAGTTGGCACACTCATAAAGGAGAGTCCAATCATTGACCATAGCAAATTGAAGTCTCTAACTCAATCTCTATAGCGCCACCAACCGTCCAAAGTTGCACTCACGTTTACGTAAATAACTTTTGAACCGTATGTCCTAGAAACAAAATTCTTTTGTCCACTGATTCCTTGGCTCAAGACGATTCGATTGCACCCTATGACGTCATTTTCCGTCATGAAAATTTTCCCGCCATTTTGAATTTTATGAAAAACCTACTTTGTCGAACTCCTCCTAGGCCGTTCGTCCGATCTTCACGAAAATTGAACCACATCATCTCCCGACAATGTGGACAAAACGATATATAAAGAAAGTTGATTCGACAAACCGTTTACGAATAACTCGCGAAAGAATCCGAGGTAAAAGTCGCCAAATTGAAACTGAGGCTTTATCTCCGCAATGCATTAGTCTTTTCTGACCAAACTAGGTGTGTGTTATGTCAATCATGGTCTGAGGCTACCTGCAGAGTTTTGGCGCTCTGCCCCCTAGTGGTCAGGAGTTATGAAAAACTGACTTTTTTGCTTATAACTTCTGAACCCTTTGGCCAAAAAACATGAAACTGGTCTCTTTAGATCCAGTGGGTCATGCCGAGTCCTGTGATACCAAATATTCCCATATCGGCCATTTTGAGCGTCTGCCATTTCGATTTTTCTTATAAGATGCTAAGTTTAACAAACACATGACTTTAGTGCTCTGTCAGCAATGGTTTACCCAATTGAAAGCAAACTTTGCATGTGTCAGTCACCACACTCTCAATGTACCACATGAATTGACACTACAATTTGGTTACAGCGCTGCCTGTTGGTTGAATGTGATAAACCATTAAATCGAAATACTAAAGACCGTATTGTTGATTTTTCAGCCATTTAGACTTAAGTCATATTGAAATGTCTTTAGATTCTTACTGCCGTTGGTCTGATGATGCAAGCCATGTCGGCATAACATGTAATGCCCTCCTTGCGCTTGGCCCCGTGATGGCTGCTAGCAGCTATATTTATTATTATTATTATTCTTCTTCTGCCATTGAAGTCTATGACAGCCCATAGAACCGTAAGCGGGAAAATGAAAAAAAGTTGGCACACTGATAAAGGAGAGTCCAATCATTGACCATAGCAAAATTGAAGTCTCTAACTCAATCTCTCTAGCGCCACCAACTGTCCAAAGTTGCACTCACGTTTACGTAAATAACTTTTGAACCGTATGTCCTAGAAACAAAATTCTTTTGTCCACTGATTCCTTGGCTCAAGACGATTCGATTGCACCCTATGACGTCATTTTCCGTCATGAAGATTTTCCCGCCATTTTGAATTTTATGAAAAACCTACTTTGTCGAACTCCTCCTAGGCCGTTCGTCCGATGTTCACGAAAATTGAACCACATCATCTCCCGACAATGTGGACAAAACGATATATAAAGAAAGTTGATTCGTCAAACCGTTTACGAATAACTCGCGAAAGAATCTGAGGTAAAAGTCGCCAAAATGAAATTGAGGCTTTATCTCCCCAATGCATTTAAGATGCTATGTTTAACAAACACATGACTTTAGTGCTCTGTCAGCCATGGTTTACCCAATTTACCCAATGTACCACATGAATTGACACTACAATTTGGTTACAGCGCTGCCTGTTGGTCGAACGTGATAAACCATTAAATCGAACTACTAAAGACCGTATTGTTGATTTTTCAGCCATTTAGACTTAAGTCATATTGAAATGTCTTTAGATTCTTACTGCCGTTGGTCTGATGATGCCAGCCATGTCGGCATGACATTTAATGCCCTCCTTGCGCTTGGCCCCGTGATGGCTGCTAGCAGCTATATTTAGGGGCCAAGCACCGAAGGTGCGGAGGCACCTATTGTTTTTGTTCCGGTTCTTTATTATTATTCTTCTTCTTCTTCCGTCATTGAAGTCTATGACAGCCCATAGAACCGTAAGCGGGAAAATGAAAAAAAGTTGGCACACTCATAAAGGACAGTCCAATCATTGACCATAGCAAAATTGAAGTCTCTAACTCAATCTCTATAGCGCCACCAACTGTCCAAAGTTGCACTCACGTTTACGTAAATAACTTTTGAACCGTATGTCCTAGAAACAAAATTCTTTTGTCCACTGATTCCTTGGCTCAAGACGATTCGATTGCACCCTATGACGTCATTTTCCGTCATGAATATTTTCCCGCCATTTTGAATTTTATGAAAAACCTACTTTTTCGAACTCCTCCTAGGCCGTTTGTCCGATTTTCACGAAAATTGAACCACATCATCTCCAGACCATGGTGACAAAAAGTTATCCAAAGAAAGTTGAAATGTCAAACCGTTTATGAATAACTCACGAAATAATCCGACGTAATGATCGCAAAAATGAACTTGAGGCTCTATCTCCACAACGCATTAGCGTTTTCTGACCAAACTCGGTGTGTGTTATGTCAATCATGGTCTGAGGCTACCTGCAGAGTTTTGGCGCTGTGCCCCCTAGTGGTCAGGAGATATGAAAAAGTGACATTTTTCCTTACAACTCCTGAACGCTTTGTCTAAAAATCATAAAACTGGTCTCGTTAGATTCAGTGCATCATGCCGAGTCGTGCGATACTAAATTTTCCCATATCGGCCATTTAGAGCGTCGGCCATTTTGAATATTGTCATAAATTGCTATATTTAACAAATGGATTGGCGTATCGTTACGAAACTCAATATGTGTCTTCGGCACCTAACCTTGATACGGCACAAAAAGTTTGGGGGCAGCGCCACCTTGTGGTCAAAAGTTATAACCAAATTTACAAATATGCTAATAACTTTTGATGACGTTAACCTATTGTAAAACAAATGGTCTTAATGTGTTCATTGGGTCAAGCCGAGACCATAGATACCAAATATGTCATATTCGGCCAAACCTCCGATTTGCCATGTTATTTTTCTATAAAAACCTACTTTTTCGAACTCCTCCCAAACCGTTTGCTCAATTTTCACCAAAATTGAATCACATCATCTTCAGACCCTGTTGACAAAAAGTTATAGAAATGAAGTTGATTCGCCAAACTGTTTTCGATAAAATTGCAATCGAATTTGACCAAATGGCCACCAAATAAAGCGAGGCGTATATCTCTGCAACGCATTAGCATTTTCTGACCAAACTTTCTGTGTGCCATGTCAATCATGATCTGAGGCTACTTGCCGAGTTTTAGCGCAGTGCAATCTAGTGGTCCGGAGATATAAACAAAGTGGTGCTTTTGCTTACAGCTTTTTTGCTTCTCACTTAAGACAATAAAACTCGAAATGTCAACTACAGCCACTAAATGTCAGCAGAACATTACTCAACATGTCATTTGCCCTTTTCACATTGATGAAAATGATACATTAAGGAAAATTAGTCAATTAAACATTTAGTTTTATTCAAAAGTTCTGTTGTTGTTTTTACTATAACTATAAAAATAAACCTCTTCATAATGAATAAAAATAATTATACTTCTTATAATATATCAATAAGTTGCTGTTTTCTTTTCAAGAACTGTTTACATGAATTAAAACAGACTAATGAAGAAAATACTGATATGTTTATTATTGTAAATCAAATCATACAATGATTAATTTGACTTTAACTACATTGGATCTACAGGGTTTATTTTCCCCATTTTAAAAATGCACATAGTAAGTAGACTGTCAGTGTATGCTTAAAGTGAAATTATTTGATACAATTACATTTTAGAGACAAAGGGTTTTCTCTCCAGCCAAGATGAAGTGCTTTGATGTCAAAATGACTATAATGCTGTATTTCAGCAATGCTTTACCCAATTGACACCAAACTTTGCATGTGTCATTGTCATCTCTCTCTGGACATACCACATGAATTGACACATCAATTTGGTTAGAGCGCTGCTTGTTGGTCAAACGTGATAAACCATTAAATCGAATTGCTAAAGACCGTATTGATGATTTTTCAGCCATTTAGACTGAAGTCATATTGAAACGTCTTTAGATGTTTACTGCTGTTGGTCGGATGCTGCCAGCCATATCGGCATGACATTTAATGCCCTCTTTGCGCTTGGCCCCGTGATGGCTGCTAGCAGCTATATTTATTATTATTATTCTTCTTCTGCCATTGAAGTCTATGACAGCCCATAGAACCGTAAGCGGGAAAATGAAAAAAAGTTGGCACACTCATAAAGGAGAGTCCAATCATTGACCATAGCAAAATTGAAGTCTCTAACTCAATCTCTCTAGCGCCACCAACTGTCCAAAGTTGCACTCACGTTTACGTAAATAACTTTTGAACCGTATGTCCTAGAAACAAAATTCTTTTGTCCACTGATTCCTTGGCTCAAGACGATTCGATTGCACCCTATGACGTCATTTTCCGTCATGAAAATTTTCCCGCCATTTTGAATTTTATGAAAAACCTACTTTGTCGAACTCCTCCTAGGCCGTTCGTCCGATGTTCACGAAAATTGAACCACATCATCTCCCGACAATGTGGACAAAACGATATATAAAGAAAGTTGATTCGTCAAACCGTTTACGAATAACTCGCGAAAGAATCTGAGGTAAAAGTCGCCAAAATGAAATTGAGGCTTTATCTCCCCAATGCATTAGCCTTTTCTGACCAAACTAGGTGTGTGTTATGTCAATCATGGTTTGAGGCTACCTGCAGAGTTTTGGCGCTGTGCCCCCTAGTGGTCAGGAGTTATCAAAAACTGACTTTTTTGCTTATAACTTCTGAACCCTTTGGCCAAAAATCATGAAACTGGTCTCTTTAGATCCAGTGGGTCATGCCGAGTCCTGTGATAGCAAATATTCCCATATCGGGCATTTTGAGCGTCTGCCATTTCGATTTTTCTTATAAGATGCTATGTTTAACAAACACATGACTTTAGTGCTCTGTCAGCCATGGTTTACCCAATTTACCCAATGTACCACATGAATTGACACTACAATTTGGTTACAGCGCTGCCTGTTGGTCGAACGTGATAAACCATTAAATCGAACTACTAAAGACCGTATTGTTGATTTTTCAGCCATTTAGACTTAAGTCATATTGAAATGTCTTTAGATTCTTACTGCCGTTGGTCTGATGATGCCAGCCATGTCGGCATGACATTTAATGCCCTCCTTGCGCTTGGCCCCGTGATGGCTGCTAGTTATTCTTTTTCTTGTGCCATGGGAGTCTATGGCAGCCCATAGAACCGTAAACGGGAAAATGAAAAAAAGTTGGCACACTCATAAAGGACAGTCCAATCATTGACCATAGCAAAATTGAAGTCTCTAACTCAATCTCTATAGCGCCACCAACTGTCCAAAGTTGCACTCACGTTTACGTAAATAACTTTTGAACCGTATGTCCTAGAAACAAAATTCTTTTGTCAACTGATTCCTTGGCTCAAGACGATTCGATTGCACCCTATGACGTCATTTTCCGTCATGAATATTTTCCCGCCATTTTGAATTTTATGAAAAACCTACTTTTTCGAACTCCTCCTAGGCCGTTTGTCCGATTTTCACGAAAATTGAACCACATCATCTCCAGACCATGCTGACAAAAAGTTATCCAAAGAAAGTTGAAATGTCAAACCGTTTACGAATAACTCACGAAAGAATCCGACGTAATGATCGCAAAAATGAACTTGAGGCTCTATCTCCACAACGCATTAGCGTTTTCTGACCAAACTCGGTGTGTGTTATGTCAATCATGGTCTGAGGCTACCTGCAGAGTTTTGGCGCTGTGCCCCCTAGTGGTCAGGAGATATGAAAAAGTGACATTTTTCCTTACAACTCCTGAACGCTTTGTCCAAAAATCATAAAACTGGTCTCGTTAGATTCAGTGCATCATGCCGAGTCGTGCGATACCAAATTTTCCCATATCGGCCATTTAGAGCGTCGGCCATTTTGAATATTGTCATAAATTGCTATATTTAACAAATGGATTGGCGTATCGTTACGAAACTCAATATGTGTCTTCGGCACCTAATCTTGATACGGCACAAAAAGTTTGGGGGCAGCGCCACCTTGTGGTCAAAAGTTATAACCAAATTTACAAATATGCTAATAACTTTTGATGACGTTAACCTATTGTAAAACAAATGGTCTTAATGTGTTCATTGGGTCAAGCCGAGACCATAGATACCAAATATGTTATATTCGGCCAAACCTCCGATTTGCCATGTTATTTTTCTTTAAAAACCTACTTTTTCGAACTCCTCCCAGACCGTTTGTCCAATTTTCACCAAAATTGAACCACATCATCTCCAGACCATCATGACAAAAAGTTATCCAAAGAAAGTTGATATGTCAAACCGTTTACGAATAACTCGCGAAAGAATCCGACGTAATGGTCGCAAAATTGAAATTGAGGCTTTATCTCCGCAATGCATTAGCCTTTTCTGACCAAACTAGGTGTGTGTTATGTCAATCATGGTCTGAGGCTACCTGCAGAGTTTTGGCGCTCTGCCCCCTAGTGGTCAGGAGATATTAAAAAACTGACATTTTTGATTATAACTCCTGAACGCTTTGTCTAAAAATCATGAAACTGCTGTCTTTAGATCCAGTTGGTCATGCCGAGTCCTGTGATACCACATTTTCCCATATCGGCCATTTTGAGCATCTGCCATTTCGATTTTTCTTATAAGATGCTATGTTTAACAAACACATGACTTTAGTGCTGTCAGCAATGGTTTACCCAATTGAAAGCAAACTTTGCATGTGTCAATGTCACCACACTCTCAATGTACCACACACTACAATTTGGTTACAGCGCTGCCTGTTGGTTGAATGCGATAAACCATTAAATCGAATTGCTAAAGACCGTATTGTTGGTTTTTCAGCCATTTAGACTTAAGTCATATTGAAATGTCTTTAGATTCTTACTGCCGTTGGTCTGATGATGCCAGTCATGTCGGCATGACATTTAATGCCCTCCTTGCGCTTGGCCCCGTGATGGCTGCTAGCAGCTATATTTATTATTCTTTTTCTTGTGCCATGGGAGTCTATGGCAGCCCATAGAACCGTAAACGGGAAAATGAAAAAAAGTTGGCACACTCATAAAGGACAGTCCAATCATTGACCATAGCAAAATTGAAGTCTCTAACTCAATCTCTATAGCGCCACCAACTGTCCAAAGTTGCACTCACGTTTACGTAAATAACTTTTGAACCGTATGTCCTAGAGACAAAATTCTTTTGTCAACTGATTCCTTGGCTCAAGACGATTCGATTGCACCCTATGACGTCATTTTCCGTCATGAATATTTTCCCGCCATTTTGAATTTTATGAAAAACCTACTTTTTCGAACTCCTCCTAGGCCGTTTGTCCGATTTTCACGAAAATTGAACCACATCATCTCCAGACCATGGTGACAAAAAGTTATCCAAAGAAAGTTGAAATGTCAAACCGTTTATGAATAACTCACGAAAGAATCCGACGTAATGATCGCAAAAATGAACTTGAGGCTCTATCTCCACAACGCATTAGCGTTTTCTGACCAAACTCGGTGTGTGTTATGTCAATCATGGTCTGAGGCTACCTGCAGAGTTTTGGCGCTGTGCCCCCTAGTGGTCAGGAGATATGAAAAAGTGACATTTTTCCTTACAACTCCTGAACGCTTTGTCCAAAAATCATAAAACTGGTCTCGTTAGATTCAGTGCATCATGCCGAGTCGTGCGATACCAAATTTTCCCATATCGGCCATTTAGAGCGTCGGCCATTTTGAATATTGTCATAAATTGCTATATTTAACAAATGGATTGGCGTAACGTTACGAAACTCAATATGTGTCTTCGGCACCTAACCTTGATACGGCACAAAAAGTTTGGGGGCAGCGCCACCTTGTGGTCAAAAGTTATAACCAAATTTACAAATATGCTAATAACTTTTGATGACGTTAACCTATTGTAAAACAAATGGTCTTAATGTGTTCATTGGGTCAAGCCGAGACCATAGATACCAAATATGTCATATTCGGCCAAACCTCCGATTTGCCATGTTATTTTTCTTTAAAAACCTACTTTTTCGAACTCCTCCCAGACCGTTTGTCCAATTTTCACCAAAATTGAACCACATCATCTCCAGACCATCATGACAAAAAGTTATCCAAAGAAAGTTGATATGTCAAACCGTTTACGAATAACTCGCGAAAGAATCCGACGTAATGGTCGCAAAATTGAAATTGAGGCTTTATCTCCGCAACGCATTAGCGTTTTCTGACCAAACTAGGTGTGTGTTATGTCAATCATGGTCTGAGGCTACCTGCAGAGTTTTGGCGCTCTGCCCCCTAGTGGTCAGGAGATATTAAAAAACTGACATTTTTGATTATAACTCCTGAACGCTTTGTCTAAAAATCATGAAACTGGTCTCTTTAGATCCAGTGGGTCATGCCGAGTCCTGTGATACCAAATTTTCCCATATCGGCCATTTTGAGCGTCTGCCATTTCGATTTTTCTTATAAGATGCTATGTTTAACAAACACATGACTTTAGTGCTCTGTCAGCAATGGTTTACCCAATTGAAAGCAAACTTTGCATGTGTCAATGTCACCACACTCTCAATGTACCACATGAATTGACACTACAATTTGGTTACAGCGCTGCCTGTTGGTTGAATGTGATAAACCATTAAATCGAATTACTAAAGACCGTATTGTTGATTTTTCAGCCATTTAGACTTAAGTCATATTGAAATGTCTTTAGATTCTTACTGCCGTTGGTCTGATGATGCCAGCCATGTCGGCATGACATTTAATGCCCTCCTTGCGCTTGGCCCCGTGATGGCTGCTAGCAGCTATATTTAGGGGCCAAGCACCGAAGGTGCGGAGGCACCTATTGTTTTTGTTCCGGTTCTTATTATTAGGGGCCAAGCACCGAAGGTGCGGAGGCACCTATTGTTTTTGTTCCGGTTCTTATTATTATTAGGGGCCAAGCACCGAAGGTGCGGAGGCACCTATTGTAATTGTTCCGGTTCTTTATTATTATTATTCATCTTCTTCTTCTTCTTCTTCTTCTTCTTCTTCTTCTTCCGCCATGGAAGTCTATGTAAGGCCATAGAACCGTTTGCGGGAAAATGATAAAATTTGGCACACTGATAGAGGACAAGCCAATCATTGACCATAGCAAATTTGAAGTCTCTAACTCAATGTCTCTAGCGCCACCAACTGTCCAAAGTTGCACTCACGTTTACGTAAATAACTCTTGAACCGTATGTCCTAGAAACAAAATTCTTTCGTC